>JAODAL010000565.1:0-296054 GCA_025379985.1 Phyllomedusa bahiana
GAAAAATTAGGAAACCTCATCACAGTAACTAACAGGTTTCCAACACCTTTTTGCAGAGAAGCTATGGATTTGTGTGTCGCAAATGCTCACGGTGTAGCAGACCCCAGGTTCTCAAAGCAAAGGGGTGCTTGCATATCCCATTCCTCACTCCGGTGATAAGTTTTCTAATCCGAGTCACGGCACCAAAGTGATTTAGATATCTTTTTCTTAGCAACCTCTCTGTCTCCCACAGACCTGAAAACACAACTATGCACTGTGATTCTACTCAAAAGATTAGAATACTTTATTATGGACTGACATGATTTTTTAAAGGGTATAGGTGTGATCATACAGAGAAGGTAGGCATATTACAATCCAATCAAAGATAAGTTTATAGCATAAGATATAGGTTACAATCCAATCAGTGTCTTAATGTAAAGATACCATTTAATTATTAAAATCATGACTACCTCCCATCTACCAAAAAATAAAAATGAATACTCTGACATCTGCCTTAGTTACACTAATCTAATAACCTTAAACAAGCAGCAGCTATGACCTGTTATTCAAATGCCACGGCCTTCTAGACGTATCTCTAGACCAAATATTATGATGTGAGCGGAACAGAACATGTCCTTGTATCTTAGTCAGAAATACATACAGAATATTACACAAAAATTTAAGTTTGAAGAAGACAAGATGGATGCCATAAATTAAAATGCTGAAATCATCAAACTTATATTCAATTCTGTTTCAATCTCTTCATGTTTGAATGACACTTCACCACTGAGACCTGAGAATGGTTTCAGGGTCACACACTGATGATCGTGATGTTATTGGTAAACACCCCTGGAGCGGAGCTCAGTGCTGGAATATAGATGGTTATTAGGGGAGTCTTTCCATTTTTCTATTTTACCCCGTCCCACGTCCAATAAAAAGTTTTTGTAAAAACTGGACAACCACTTTAACATTGATCACTCTATGGAATGAGAGTGAAGGAACAGATTCTGAAACCCCTGCATGTGGTACCTAAGGAGCTTGTCCTGCTCTTGGTTCTGACAATGTATTTAAGTATTCTTACAAATCAAGATGAATTAAATTGAATTAATTGAAGCTTTTTTTATTTCACTTTTCTCTTAACTATATTTTTCAATTATGTAAACTTGTTTAAAACTGTGCAGAAAAATGGGGATATGACAGTCTTTTCTTTAGAGATGTATTCTCTTCAGACAGGCAGTTGCATTTCAATTAAATTTTACAAAGCACATTTACTTAACAAAAGTAAAACTTGATTGTTTTTTCTATGTACATGAGACCTCACTTCCTAATGTAAATGGAAAAGTAAACACCAGTTAAAGTCAATGATTTGGACAGGTAAGTGAAAACATGAGAAATCAATGTTGTCCGGGAATACTGCAATCAAATACCAGAGAAAGTAAACAATGAAACAATTACAAGTAAATAAAGTTCACTCTTATTTCTTAGTAATGAAACTTAATAAGACACAAACTTAGATCATTAAAGATGCAAGTGTTGAAAAGTCAGGGAATGTTTCTCCTCCAAGTCAATGTTAATTCATTCCAGCTTTATACGAACATAAGGCAGTAGCATTTTCTTTGAATACATATGTTGCAGTTAATGCTGGAGAGAAAGTGTTCAATCTGTTACATTGTTTCCAAATGTTGTAAAAAGGTAGGCAATACACCCTTGTTTGCCAACTAATTAGATAAAAAAACATATGGAGTTATAAAGAATAATAAAGTCTACGCATAGAATACTTGGAAAATGATTTAGTAAACTTTATTATAATTAGTTGTATTTTATTTATTTTATTACATCCATTGGGTGGGTAAACTCAGTAAGTTTTCTAGAAAAGCATACAAATATTTTACACATGCATGAGCTAACTTTGATTTTAAGGAGTAGCTCCAGTGAATGTATCAGTTTCATTTCCTACCAAGAGTTAAAAGGTGATGGTGGGACAAAAACATTGTAGCTTAACTACTGTAAATTACATACATATTCACTAAAATGTCGGCCCCATTTTCTTAAAAGTGTAACTACTCTACCACCCCAAAGGGGAAATTACCTGCAGGGGGTAAGCACACGGGATTGTTTATTTATATTTGAAGTAACTAACCGAGAGTAGTGTGCTTCCCCCTGTGTAAAATTTCCTCTCTTCGGGTAGAGTTTCCCACTGTGACGAATAGGACAGACCAGGTACAATATACTTTTTGGAATAAGTAATAAACCTATGACTTTTTGTCCAAAAATAGTTGCAATCAAACTTTTTAAGGGCTATACTGATAAAGATTATAAATAAATTTATTTTAAAGACTTTATGTTATGCCGCACTGCAAAAGAAATTTCATCTGCAACACAAACTTATTGATTTCCTTAGAAGAAAAGAAAATGTTTGATTTAGTTGTTTAGTTAGATATGTTTTTACTTCAAAATACCATAATATAGAGTCTCTCTAAACAAAGGGATACCAGAAGTAGGGCTAGGATACAAACAAAAAGAGTTCCCTAGGGTTTTTATCACAGGTTTTAAAAAAGCAGACCGAAAAACACTTTGTTTTAAATTATAGGGAAAAGTAATGTACTTACTGTACATACATCCTGGGGGGAGAGAAGTAACATACATTTTTTAGGAAGGTATCCATGCAGGAAAAAAAGCAATTTGAAAAATGAGTAAAGTCCTACTGAAAAGAGAAGGTCATCAACATTCAAAACACCCCAAGTTAGGAATAATGGTTTTTTTTTTATTTTTAAAAGTCAGGGCTAAAGGTGCAATTTTAACAGGTTAAATAAAAACAGTGATATATAACAAAATCGATGCTGAGTTAAAAAAGACAAAAAGGCATCAAAAATGATATGCCCATTCTAAGTAGCTGCAACATGGCCTGAATTAACAAAGCCACACAAACATTACATAACGTTCTTGTATGTACTGTGCAATGCATAAATACATAGAAATGAACTGCCATACTGTTACATCCTAATGCATTGTCTATACAATGAACTAAGCTGTAAAAATGATCGCTCCCCCTAGTGGTGTAGTACTATTAAAAGTTCAAATATTCCCCCTTTTGCCATTTTATAAATACAAAAAATAAAATAATAAAAAGGTTCACATGTTTGTTATTGCCGCCTCCGAGAAAGTCTGATCTATTAAAATATAACATAATTTATGGCGTATGCTGAACCGCAGAAGAAAAATTATTTCAAACGCCAAAATTGTGTTTTTTTTATCATTTCACATCCCCTAAAAATTGGAATAAATTTAATAAAAAAAATCACATACATTCCAAATTGGTAGCAATTAAGTACACTTCAGCTCATAAAAAATGCATCCTCACTCAAGTCCGTAGGTGTTAGTGCAAAAAAGTTAATGGTCGCAGAATATGGTGCTGCGGCACAAACTTCAACAATTGAAAATGATGGTAATTTTTTATGGTACCAAAACATAACGGAAACCCTACATGTTTGGTATATCTGGATGCATATCAACCTGTTAAATACAGGTAAAACATCATTTTTACCGAAAATTGAACCCCGTAAAAACAACACTCCCGCAAACATGGCAGAAGTACTTTTTTTCCACATTTTGCCCCACTTAGAATATTTTTTGCTGTTACCCAGTCTATTCTATGATAATATGAAAAACATTATTAGAAAGTATATCTTGTCCTGCAAAACAAAAGCCCACATATGCCTATGTAGGTTAAAAAATAAAAAAGTTATGGCGAGGAGAGAAAAACAAACGTCAAAGAAAAAATAGGCCTCCGGCATTAAAGGGTTAATATGTTTGCTTTCTCCTCATTGCCCTCTATAATACTTCCCTCACTACTTTTCAAAAGGTCAACGTTTTCAGTTTTAATATTTCTACTATATATAGTTTAAAATTATTTTGGGGTAAGTTTTACTCATTATTTTACATATAGTGGGCGACATGTATGATTTCTGGCGTATCCTGTGGCCCGAATTCGCTGTCGGACGCAGGGATGCGATGTTAGGCGCAGCGTTCGCCACTTTCGGCTGCGCCTAACATGAAGGGGCGTGCAATGGGCGCGGTGTGGGCGTTCCGGGGCGGGACGCGGCGCGTTTTTATACTCCAAGGCATGTACGATCGCGAGTCGGCAAAGTGTGGCGCAATGCAGCGCTCGGCAGGTCCAACAGGCAGACCTAGTTGATTCTGGTCTAAATGCTCCGGCGGAGGCGAAGTGAAGCGAGAACGGAACATGCGAGGAAACATAGAAGATCAAAAAAACCAAAAAATGGAGTGCGTATGATAATTGTGTGCAATATAAAATTTAACTTTTACTTCACAATTTAAAATAAATAGCGGCTGAGCATTAAATACTAAATCAAAAAACACACATAAGTGCCAATGACAAAATGGCGCACTAATAACTACAAACTCTTGAGAGTCACTGGGGGTCCCCACGCCAGTGTAAATTACTAGAGCACTGCCTCGACAAGGGCGACCCCACACTGGTATGGAGACTTCCCCTATAGACTCCAATCTTACCCTTACGTGGTAATCATACAATGTCCCAACATGTTTCGAACCCACCACAGTCTCTTCAGGGGACAATGAAGTGATTTTATATAATCTAAAATGGAATAAAATAGTTCAAAAAGAGGGTATAAGCAAAATAAAAATTACCCCCATTTTATGCTGACCCATATTAGATATATCTAAGTGACAGATCCAAAATAGTACGGGTTAATGCATGTCAAACTGTTGCTGGGGTGCATGCAGCCATATCATGGGTACATGGAACACAAGTGATGTTTATAATTAAAATGTCCAATCACTTCCTTCATACGGAAAAAATGCAGACCCCCAGCAACGCAGATACGTTGTCAAAAAAGAAAATCAGATTTAAACAACAAGGAGTCTGTAGATTACTTTTAATGCAGGTCATAGAGCGTATGGCTATATAGACACACGGAAGGGCTATGGTGGCCCGCCGTTTGTTGAATGCAAAGCAGCTTAAATGTGACGGGAGCCGGATGTACTATAGCTGTCACCGTGGTAACCCGGTCACATGCTTACTCGTCCCTTTCCGTCACTTCCGCCGTCAGGGCGCAAAGTCCGGGCAGTGACTTTCCGCCCTAGTGCTGGTATATGTGACGCGCGCTATATCGCGCACAACGTCACTTCCCCCAACTTGCTGAATGTCAAAACAGCCACTCCGTCCACTATATAATGGAGAAAACGACAAGTAAGATGGTTCTGGCGCAGTGCTTTAATATACAATGTGCACAAGAACAATGGCCATTCAGATGGGGCACGATGACATCTCAACTCGCGACCCCAATGGGCCAAAAACCAAATGTAAAAATAGATCTTGTTTGGCATCCTCCTGATAGTAATCAGGATTGGACCAGATATAAACCACAGATATTTATGTATATAACACAATAGTATGCAGTGATATACAATGACACCATTAAAGTAAAAATCCAAAGTACAAAAGTTAGTTAGTACAGAGGAATAGCAGAAGAGGAAAAGGGAAAGCATACTTGACTCAATTATATATAATATATGCAGTTGCTTAATAAAGCTGTGGAGATTCAAAAGATAATATCCGTATGGGCATAACAAAGCCCTAAATATGCTTACCACATTTATAAATAGCAACTAAAGTTTAGCTGTTCATTGAGTCCCTGTGGATGTGTAGTTCCTAAGGTGTAAATCCAGAAGGTTTCACGTCTAAGAAGATCCATATCAAAATTACCCTTCCTTTCATTGGGTGCAAGAAGATCAATTCCCATGATTTTGAGATCCTTAAAAATTCCTCCTGTTGACTCCAGATATGTCTGGATACTGGAGTGTCTCTTTTGTTACGAATATCACATAGATGTTCACCTATTCTCCTTCTCAATTCCCGGGTAGTCTTTCTCACATATTCCAGTCCACATGGACATCGAATGCGGTAGATCACTCCTTTTGAACGACAATTTATGAAATGTTTAATCATAAATGACTGTCCAGTTTTAGTGCTACTGAAAGTTTTTCCAGTTTCTAGATTTGGACAGCCTATACAGCCGCTACACTTGTAGCAGCCTTTTGGCTGTCTATTTAACCACATCGAGTCACTTTGAGGGGGTACAAAATGACTTTTCACAAGGCGATCTTGAAGACTTTTTCCCTTCCTGAATGTGATGGCTGGTCTCGGACCACTTTATTCTTTAATATCAGGATCCATTAAGAGGATATTCCCAGTGTTTTTTTGTATATTACGGACTTCACTAGAGGCTGCATCAAAAGTTCCTATCAATCTTATAATTCCTGAATAAATAGTCTATTTTTCTTTTTAGGAGCCAGAAGACTTTTCCCTATCCGTGCGGAGTGCAGAGTGTTTATGACTCCTTGAGTATCCCCTCCGGGTACTTTTTTCCCCTGAATCTCTCACACATATCTTTTGCCTGATGGATAAATTCATTTTTAGGATGAACAATTACGACGCAATCTCAGGAATTGTCCTCGTGGGATTCTTTCTTTAAAGGATAGGGATGACTGCTACTCCAATGCAGGAGGAGTTTACATGCCGTTTCCTTACGATAGATGGAGGTTTTCAGTCTCCCATCATGTCCTTTTGTTACCATCACATCCAGGAAGGCTAATTTGGTGGGATCTATTTCATAGGTGAACCTGAGTCAATACAGTTTTGATTTGACTTTGCATGAATTCTATGAACTCCTTTTTTCCCCATCCACAGGACAAAGATATCATCAAATATCTTGTATAGAATACAATTTTTAAAATGTGTTTAAGGGGTTCATCGCCAAAGACTATTGTATCCTCCCACCACCCAAGTATAAAATTGCATAACTTGGGGCGCAGGAATTGCCCATGGCGGTTCCTCTAAATTTGATGATTATAGTTTCCCATTAAATAGAAAGAATTTTTTTTTTGAGAACAAACATTAAGAGATCCAACACAAATTTATTATGTAGATCAAACTGTTGACCCTCCCTTTAAGAAAATGTTTTTTCAGTTGCCTTAATCCCAAATTTCATGGGGAATAGAGGTGTAGAGTGACTCCACATCAATGCTTCCCAAGAAGCTGTTTTTGGGGTCCCGTTTACCATCAATTTTCTTAGGAAGTCCATGGTGTCCTAGTTATGACGATAGGGATTCCACAAAATGGTTTAAGGACCTGTCTAGGTATATCCCACAATTTTGTGTGAGGCATCCTATACCGGGACACTATAGGTCTCCCTTCACGGTTTACACCTTATGGATTTTGGGAGACCATAAAAATTCGCTGTTCGTGGAAATTTAGGGAATAGGAACTCAAATTCAGAGACACTAATCAACTCTTTGGGTCTTAGAAAGAGATAATATCTCCAAAAAATTCTCGTTTGTACTCTTCTAATGGATCATTTCTAAGGATTTCATAACAGGTGCGATCACACAGAAGTCTCTTACACATGTCCCTATAATCTGTGTGATCCATTACAACGGTGTTCCCCCCTTATCAGAGGGTTTTATAACTATTTCATGATTTTGTTCTAATTTCATGATTGCCTGTTTTTCCCTGAAGGTACAATTAGAAACCCCTTCATTTTCAAATGTTCTAAATCTTGGTGACTTGGAAACAAAAACATCTATACAAGATAGCTCTCCCAATGGGGGCATTTTCTTATTTTTTGTGCACAATTGTGTAAAAGGACCTTTTCCATTATGTATGTTGTCATCTGCCAGACTATACAATAGTCTGACATCTTCTAGCATGTCATTATTTATCCTAGTCGAGACACTCACGTCTATTTCTTAAGGCGTGATATTTTTGCCAACCATTTTTCGCCCAAAAAGATGTATATCCTTTATCCAAATTTAATAGATTAAATTTTCCTGTTGGAACGAAAGAAAGTTTCCTTTCTTTAGGATATTCATTTCGTGTTCACTTAGGACATATGATGACAATTTTACTATTTGGGTGTTGGTCCTTACTAGTGCAGTTTAGTTTTTCGGAGTTGAAAAGTACCCTCGATGGGTATTGGCGGCTAAAAAAGGCTTTTGTTGTCCTCTACGTTTATTGCCTTTCCCACGTCCTCTCTGTCCCGAGTATTAGGGACTGCCTATTTTTTTCTGCCCTCCAAGTCTGGTCTGAAATATCAGTATCACTTGTGGAGATTGCGTCAGTATCTCTCTGTCGTGTTTGAAACCTGAAAATATATATGCTTTGTTTTCTCTGAAGTCACCAAGATCCCTAATGAATTGCTTATGTTTACGGTTTTGATTTTTTTGTTTGAAATTTTTCTATTGAGTTCTGTAAACTGTTTTTCTTTAGTCACAAATTCTGTCTCTTTTTCAAAGGTTCCCTACAGTTGTAATCAGTTCTTTCAATTTATTTGATGCCTTCTAGACTAGCTCTTTCTTTGGTTAAAAGAAGATGAATGAAACGCAAGGAACTTGCAGTCGCTTCGGTTTCCCATTCAGAAACAAACTGAAGGGTTTGATGTTTAATAGGGGGGGGGGGGGGGGGGGGAGAGATATTCTTAGCCCCTTGGGGACTATCTGATTTTTTTTATAGTTTTTCCAAACTTTTATATTTCCAGCAGCAGGAGATTTTGTTTTTTTTTTTCCCGATAGACTTTATTCAAATCCTTGAATGCTACACTCAGGGAAGGTGTATGTTTTTTATAGACGTATTCCTTATCTGAAAATATTTCCTCAGCATCCGTTTAACCTTTTGGGCTACAACTTACATCTGTTGCCAAAAAATCCTGCCATGACTATCAGCACAGCTGTACAGAAGAAGAAAAACTATCCCTAATGATTTGTTTAACATCAGGTAATTACTCCATCGCACATAAACAAAAAAAACCAAAAAATGGGAGTGCGTATGATAATGTGTTGCATTTAAAATTTAATTTTACTTTTCACAATTTAAAATAATATGCGGCTGAGGGATTAAATACATAAATCAAAAACACACATAAGGGCCAATTGACAAAATGGCGCACTAATAACTACTAACTCTTGACAGTCACTGGGGTCTCCACGCCAGGGGTAAATTATAGAGCAAATCGCCCCGACAAGGGCGACCCCACACTGGTATGGAGAAATTTTCCCTATAGACTCCAATCTTACCCTACGTGGTAATAATAACAATGTCCCAAAATGTTTCGACCCACCACAGTCTCTTCAGGGGACCAATGAAGTGATGTATATAATCTAAAAAGGAATCAAATAGTTCAAAAAAGAGGGTATAAGCAGATGAAATTCCCCATTTATGCTGACCCATATTAATATAACTAAGAAAGACAGATCCATATAGTACAGGTTAATGCATGTCAAACTGTTGCTGGGGTGCATGGGAGCCATATCAAGGGTACATGGAACACAAGTGTGTTTTTAATATAAAAATTTTCCAATCACTTCCCATCATACGGAAAAAAAAAGCAGACCCACAGCAATCCAGATACGTTGACAAAAAAAAGAAAATCAGTACTTACCAACAAGGAGTCTGTAGATTACTTTTAATGCAGGTCATAGAGGTATGGCTCATATAGACACACGGAAGGCTATGTGTGTGCCCGCCGTTTGTTGAATGCACAAGCAGCCTTAAATGTGACGGGAGCCGGATGTACTATAGCTGTCACCGTGGTAACCCGGTCACATGCTTACTCCGTCCTCCGTCACTTCCGCCGTCAGGGCGCAAAGTCCCCGGGGAGTGACTTCCCCCCTGAGTGCTGGTATATGTGACTCGGGGCTATATCGCGCACCAACGTTCAATGTTCCCCCCCACATTGCCGAATGTCGAACAGCCACTTCCGTCCACTATATAAAGGAGAAAACGACAAGTAAGATGGTTCTGGCGCAGTGGGGTTTTAAAATACAATGTGCACAAGAACAATGGCCATTCAGATGGGGCACAATGACAATCTCATCTCGCGACCCCAATGGGAAAAAACCAAATGTAAAAAAAGATCTTGTTTGGCCTCCTCCTGATAGTAATCAGGATGGACCAGATATGACACAGATAGTAAAGTATATAACACAATAGTATGCAGTGATATACAATGCACCATTAAAGTAAAAATCCAAAGTACATATGTTAGTTAGTACAGAGGAATAGCAGAAGAGGAAAATGGAAGCATACTTGACTTTAATTATATATATATGCAGTTGCTTAATAAAGTGTGGAGATTCAAAAGGGTAATATCCGTATGGGCATAACAAAGCCCTAAAATATGCTTACCACATTTATAAATAGCAACTAAAGTTTAGCTGTTCTTGAGTCCCTGTGGATGTGTAGTTTCCTAATGGTGTAAATTCCAGAAGGTTTCCGATCTAAGGGAAAATTTCCATTATCAAAATTACCCCTTCCATTTCATTGGGTGCAAGAAGATCAATTCCCATATTTTGAGATCCTTAAAAATTCTCCATGTTGATCCAGAATATGTCTGGATACTGGAGTTCTCTTTTGTTACGAATATCCATAGATGTTCACCTATTCTCCTTCTCAATCCGGGTAGTCTTTCCCCCATATTCCAGTCCACATGGACCATCGAATGCGGTTTGATCCAATCCTTTTGAACGACAATTTATGAAATGTTTAATCATAAATGACTGTCCAGTTTTAGTGCTAAATGAAAGTTTTTCCAGTTTTAGATGGGACAGCCTATACAGCCGCTACAAATTGTAGCACCTTTTGGCTGTCCCAATTTAACACATCGAGTCACTTTGAGGGGTACAAAATGACTTTTCAAAAGGCATCTTGAAGACTTTTTCCTTCCTGAATGTGATGGCTGGTCTCGGACCTACTTTATCTTTAATATCAGAAACCATTAAGAGGATATCCCAGTGTTATTAGTTAGTAAATTACGGACTTCACTAGAGGCTGCATCAAAAGTTCCTATCAATCTTATAATTCTGAATCAAATAGTCTATCTTTCTTTTTAGGAGCCAGAAGACATTTCCCATCGTGCGGAGTGCAGAGTGATATGACTCCTTGAGTATCCCCTCCGGGTACCTCTTTTCCTGAATCTCTCACACATATCTTTTGCCTGATGGATAAATTCATTTTTAGATGAACAATTACGAGCAATCTCAGGAATTGTCCTCGTGGGATTCCTTTCTTTAAAGGATAGGGATGACTGCTACTCCAATGCAGGGGGTGAGTACATGCCGTTTCCTTTCAGTAGCACTAAAACTGGACAGTCATTTATGATTAAACATTTCATAAATTGTCGTTCAAAAGGGAGTGATCTACCGCATTCGATGTCCATGTGGACTGGAATATGTGGGAAAAGACACCCGGAAAGAAGAAGGAGAATAGGTTTGAACATCTATGTGATATTCGTAACAAAAGAGACACTCCAAGTATCCAGACATATCTGGAGTCAACATGGAGGAATTTTTAAGGATCTCAAAATCATGAATGATCTTCCTTGCACCCAATGAAAGGAAGTGAGTAAATTTTGATATGGATCTTCATAGACGTGAAACCTTTCTGATATACACCTATAGTGTAACTACACATCCCCAGGGACTCCATGAACCAGCTAAACTTTAGTATTGCTATTTATAAAATGTGGTAAGCATATTTGGGCTTTGTTAAGCCCATAATACAAAGATTACGGATATATTTTTTGAACTCCACAGCTATAATTAAGCAACTGTATATCTACAGAAATAAAAAATTGAGATCACAAGTATGCTTCCATTTATCTCTTCGTTATTCACTGTACTAACTAACAGATGTACTTTGATTATACTTTAAGGGGTCATTGAATAACACTGTATACTATTGTGGTATATACAAATACTATCTGTGTCATAACAGGTCCAACCTGATTACTACCAGGGAGGAATTGCCACACAAGATGCTATTATAAACCTTAGGTTTATTGCCCATGAATGGCCATTGTCTTGTGCACATTGTAAATAAGAAAGCACTGCGCCAGAACCATCTTACTTGTTCGTTTCTCTTCCATTATATAGTGGACGAAGTGGCTGTTCGACCATACGGTACAATTTGGGCGGAAGTGACGTAGTGCGCGATAGTATCGCGCGGTCACATATACCCAACACTCGAGGCGGAAGTCACTGCCCGACTTTTGCTCCCTGAGCGGCGGAAGTGGAACGGAGACGGAGTAAGAGGCATGTGAACCCGGTTACCACGGTGACAGCGTATAGTAACATCCGGCTCCCTTCCACATTAAGGCCTTCTTGTGCATTCAAACAAACGGCGGGCACACACCCATAGCCTTCCGTGTGTCCTATATACATACGCTCTATGAACCTGCATAAAAAGTAATCTACAGACACATTGTTGGGAGTACTGATATTCTATTTTTGACAACGAGATTCAGCGATCTGTGGGGTCTGCATTATTTTCCGTATGATGGGAAAGATGATAGGACATTTTAATAATTTAAAACATCACTTGTGTTCCAGTACCCATGATATGGCTGCATGCACCCCACCAAATTGACTCAATTACCTGTACACAATATGATCTGTCATCTTGATATATCTAATATGGGTCAGCATAAAATGGGGGTATTTTATCTCTGGCTTATACCCTCGTATTTTGAACTATTTGATTCCATTATTTTTATATTAATATACATCACTCATCAACGTCCCCTGAAGAGACTGTGGTGGTCGAAACATCTATTGGGACATTGTATAGTACCATGTAATGGTAAGGGACATTGTATGATTACCACGTAAGGGTAAGATTGAGTCTATAGGGTAATACTCCAAAGACGAGAGTGGGGTGCCGCCCTTGATCGTGGCGAGTGCCTAGTAATTTACACTGCGTTTGAGACCCCCCAGTCGACTCGTCCAGAGTTAGTAGTTAATTAGATGCGTCCATTTTGTCATTGCACTTATGTGTGTTTTTTTGATTTATGTATGTTAAGGCACAGAGCGCATATTATTTTTAAAATGTGAAGTAAAAGTAAAATTTTTATAATGCAACAATTATCATACATCCCCCGGCACTCCATTTTTTGGTTTTTTTTGTTTATGTGCGAATGGTGATACTATACCATAGATTTAACATAAATCATTAGGATAGTATTACCTACAATTAGTAGATGGCATGAGATTACATGAGATGTTTTTTGGTGGTTCCAATATCTTCAATGCTTGGTTTGCAACAATAACTGGATCTCCTTAACCACTTGTCTTACTCCACTCCCCCATTCCACTTCACCTCCTGCTGATAATAGTCTGCCCACGTCCTCTCACCTATCCTACTCCTTCATTTTCTATATTGATCCCTCCCATCCTCATCCTAGTTAAAAAACTCCCCCACCCCAAACTATAATTACTTTCACCCTCCATCACAGCATACACCCCTTCCAATCAGGTGCAATTTAACTGTAGAAAACAAATTGAACCCAATGAAAAATCAGGCCCATTGCTCTAAGAAACCGCAATACGCCCTCTGTCCCCTACACCCAAACTTCAGCCATACCATTTTAACTCCCTGACTCCTGCTGCCTTTCTGAGCACCGCATGGCACCAGCCAGAATTCCGGAGAACACAACCTTGGAGGTCCTTTCCCTTCGCTTTGGGCCTATTCTTTAAAATTATTCTTTGATCCTCCACCTATGTTTTCTGTATTGGTTCCAACTGGACCACAACAGCTTATCGACAGCCCCCCCAAAATTTTATCCACCCGGTCCCCAATTCCAAACCCCGGGGGCCCCGGGAGAGAGAAACCATTCGGTTGAGGGGCCCGGCGACAATTATTCTATCCATTTTCCTGATTAAAACTCAAACTGCCCCTTTTCTTACCTGCATTCCCCCCCCCCACACAATTTGGGCGCTCTTTTGGGCTGCTAGGAAGAGCAGTGCCCTAGGGCGCCCTTTTTGGACTGTTTCCCCCCAGCATTACATCCAAGGGAAATTTTGCAGGAATTCCAGGAGGAGAAGGGGCCCTTTCCCCCTTTTTCTGGCCCCTAGAACCCCCCCTACATTCCCCACACCAGCTCCCCCCTTGATCCTCCTGTAACCAGACAGTGGCTCCAAACCCCATAGTTGTTCCCGTAGCCAGATGGTTCCCCGTAGCCAGGGAAAACCCCCTGAAAAACATAGCCCCAGCCAAGATTGTTGCCCCTTAGCCAGATGGGTTGCCTCGTAGCCCTGTTAACCCCCCGTAACCAGAAGGTAGCCCACCCCGATGTTGCCACGTAGCCAGTAGTTGCCCCAGTCCTCTTGCCCCCCCTTTGCCCCCAGTAGCCCTTGAGCCAGTTGCCCCCTGTACCCCTGCCAGTTGCCCCTGTACCCTTTTTTGCCCCCTTCCCCAGTTTTGCCCCCTTGCCATTTTCCCCCCTGTAGCCATTTCCCCCTATAGCCAGTTGTCATGAGCCGTTTTGCCCCCTGTCCCTTTTTGCCCCTGTGCCCTTGTCCCCTGTACCCATTTTCCCCACGTAGCCATTTCCCCCGTAGCCTTTTTGTCCCCGTACCCAGTTTCCCCCGTCCCCAGTTGTCCCCGTACCCATTTTTGCCCCCCGTACCCGTTGCCCCTTAGCCATTGGGAAACATGTTATTTAGGGACTCACCTGTAGGGGATCCCCTTCCTTTGGGAGGTGAGTTTAAAAAATTTTTTGATCAAAAACTGCAAAAAGGGAAACCCGGGTTTTCATTTTTTCCCCTAAGCTTTAAAAAAAATTTCCCTATATCCCTTTAAATTTTTTACTTAGTTTTTTGTGGCCACTGATATTTTATTAGATGTTAAGGGCCTAACTGACGGATAACGGAAGGAGGCGGGGGGGCAACCCATCCTGCCCCCCCTTGTCCCACAGTGACAATGGTGCACTGCGGGCTTTGACCTGCAGGGCTGTTTTTCAAGGGCCGTGCAGAGTCCAAGCAAACCCGGGGGCGGCGAGCGGCCACGCCCCCCTCGGGGAGCGGCCCCGGCCCCCGGGCGAGCCCCCTTGCCCCCCCTGGAACGGCCCTGTGAACACTCTTCAACACTGAGAACACAACACCCTTGTGGACAAGCCATAAGTTTATATAAATCAAGGAACTGCAAATGATCAAATATTTCAAGCACTTAGCTTTAATATGTGGCACGTGAGAGGGACATTAAAGCGAAATTAAAAAGCTCAAAATTGAATCAAGTGCTACGGGGTGATTGTGTAATGCCTGTTTTTTGTTGGTGTGCTATTTATCATCACTTATTGCAAAATAAGAAGGAAAGAATTCTTGAACTGAGAGACACAGGTTTATCACTCCAGCAAACCGTTATGCATGTACACCATGATGTTGGTACTGTTCAAAATTGCATTTTCCACCCTCCAATGCCCCTTTTCTGGGCAAAATTGATGGCCTTTGGCATGGGGGATCAATAAAAAACCGTAGCAAAAACGTTTGCCCTCCCCTGGTGTATATTCCACTGATGGTCAAAAAGAATTTAGAGGGTAAACTTCAAACTAAAATGACAGCAAAAAAGAGCAAGATGAACAGACACATTTATTGGGGAAAAATGGGGAAAAATTATCATTCTTTCTGCAGGTGAATCGACATCCATCCCAACCTAGGGGGAATACTGTTGACCCCAAATCATTAGGGGAAATAAAAAAACATTGGACTACAAACCGAACCAGTACAGGTATTTTGCTTGATCTCACCCCCTCTTTAAAGGCTATCAACATAGGGGTTTTTTGGGGGGGGGTTTGGGGGGGATTTGGCCCCCCCCCACACACACTTTTTTGGCTTTTTTCCATATGAAAGCATGAGAATATGGTAAGTGGGGGAGGAAAAAGCACAGAGGAAGAAGAAGTTAATACTTTACCTCCTAAATTTAATTTCTGTGCATCTTGGGGGGACAGAGTATAGCAGCCTCAAGTGTCAGGCGGGTGAGACCAGTGTGAAAAGAGCAGGATCATCAATAATCAAATGCTTCTCACAGCCACCCATCTTATCTGGGGTGTGTAGATATTTTTTCCCCCCCTCGTATACCACCCCCCTTTGCTTACCCTCATCAGAGAAGAAGAGAAACTCCTTTCAAATGAGTCAGTAGCCCCCGTCTCCCCTGTCGAGTGGGGGGAAAAATCCCGTTGAACCAGACTACGGGGACAGGAAAGGAGGGGGCACGGGTGCAAGCATTGTGTGTTTCAGGGGTAGCAGCACCCACACGGGGGCACAGTTTGCAGCACTGGGTTTTGACCCCGTCCTGAAAACAGGCTGCTGGAGGCTGGGTGAGTGACAGAGGCCCCACTTGGCAGGGGGGTATTGCACCGCCAATGGAAGGGCCTCGAGCCATCCAATCGCACAGGGGGGGTACCTATTAAACTCCCCCAGAACGCGCCTTGAATTCTCCTGGGTTCCTTAATTTCTCTGGGATGTTCGTTTTCTTTCTTTTCCGTGTACCAGACCTTGTTGTTTCCTGACCCTGTCTTGCACCTTGATTTGTACCTCGCTTCCGTCGTGTTTTTGGCCCCTTTTCCTCTTTTTCTGACTTCTCTCTTGCTTTTTTTGATTCTTGGCTTGACGTTTACGACCGTTTCGACCCAGACTGTCTGACTCTTCTTTCCCTGACAGCCCCCGCACTCACGGCGGGGACTGCACCCAAATTTGGTAGCTGCCGCTTGGGGCAGACGTAGTGGGCAGGAAGGGGCTGGGCCTTTTAGGGCTACTGAACCCCCCTTGACGTGACTTATCCAGGCCAAAACGTCACTCCTCCCCCATCGACATAACCCATGTAGCTTGGGTAAGAGCAGATGCAGGGGTTTAACCAGCTAGTTCAGGACGGGGCGCGAGGGTACAACAGCAGGGGATTCCCGCCCCGGGGTGTCCCCTGCTTACCTCCTCCCCCATGAAAACCACCAAATTTAGTTGCCTGTAGGTTCTCAGGCAACAGAAGGCCCCTTTTTTTTGGGCCCTGTATTTAGGCTCCACCCCCATACCCGGGCAATGAGGGAAAAGGGGTTGGAATAGTTATTCCCTTTTTCAGGTTCCCCCAGGGATGGGATTTTCTTTCCCCCTTTCTCAAACTTTTCCCCTGGGGCAGGTTCTTTTTCCCTTTGGGGGCCCTACTTTTTGATACCCCCCCTAGGAAAGCTGGGCCGGGCTCAGCTGACCCCTTTGAAGCGGGTAAAAGATTGTGGGCACAATTTCTCCGAATTTCGTCGCTGGTGTGTTCCACGGGTGGAAGACCCAGCCTTAGATGTATTTAGATTTGGGGGGACCGCCATGTGAAGGATATGTTTGGTGGCTTACCCTACCCTGGTCTTTAGATGAGGGGATGGCACAGCCTTCCGGCAGACGTTTTAGGGAGAGACGTCAGGAAAAGGTTCTTCCTCCTGTGGCCCACTCCATGGTCCCCTCTACACCCGCTGTTTCTGATCTAGACCCAGAAGAACCCATGCCAGTGGGAGCTTCTTCCACGACTTCCGCCAGCGACCGTAGTACTTCTCGTCGCATCCAGGGATTGTGATTTTACTGTGGCGAAGAAGGACACGGCATCCGGGAGTGCTCCAAAAGGAATATCAGGCCGGAAAACTCCAGCGCCTAGGTGATTTGCAGGTAGGTCACCTAGGCAAACAGGTTTTTTCCTATAGTATCCAAAAATTTGTACTCCCATTTAAAGATCTAATTTTTTGGGTCTCTGTCTGGTTCTGGGAATGCGGAATGTGGATTCTGGGGTCAGCTTCCAATTTTGTAGACGCGTCCTTCGCCAAACATCTGGGCCTACCTTGGAGACCTCTATCTGATTCCTTGAGGGATGTGGCTATTGACTAATCCGCTGGCTAGGGGCACAATCCAACATTGTACTCCTGGGCTCGAGATGTTAGTAGGATCCATACATACGGAAAAGTGTATTCTATTTATCATGGAGGGGCTGACCGCTGATGTGGTTTTGGGGCTGCCTTGGCTTTGGAAACACAACCTGGTGTTTGGAATTCAGGAAAATTAGTCAAGTGGGGACAACAGTGCTTTGACAGATGTCTCCCTATCATACTGGGCAATACAGAGAATCGTTTCCCTTTGTTTTCATTCGTGATTTTGCTGAAGTATTTTCTCAGAAACAGTCGGTGATGCTACCCACTCATAGATCTTATGACTGTGTCATTGACTTATTGCCAGGAGTGAGGTTTCCAAAGGGGAGGATATATAATCTGTCAGATCCTGAGAGACTAGCCATGAAGCAGTATATTGCAGAAAGTTTACAGAAGGGGCATATCCGACCTTCAGTGTCCCCTATGGGTCCAGGGTTTTTCTTTGTAGGAAAAAAGGATGGAGGTCTCCGTCCATACATAGATTACCGTGAACTGAATAAGATAACGGTAAAAAACTAATACCCCTTACCCTTGATTCCGGATCGGTTCAATCAAATCCAGGGAGCAAAGTGGTTTTCCAAGTTGGACCTTAGTGGGGAATATAACCTCATCCATATCCGGGAAGGGGATGAGTGGAAAACCGCATTTAATACTCCTGAGGGTCATTTTTTAAAATCTGGTTATGCCGTTTGGGTTGTGTAATGCTCCCGCGGTCTTCCAGAACCTGGTTAATAATGTCTTCCGAGAGCTCACTGGTTGTTGTATGGGCGTTTACCTGGATGACATTTTTAATCTATTTTGGAAGATTGGTCGTCTCACCGGTTTAAAAAACGTACAAAAAAGTATTGCAAATCCCGAAGGAAAAAAGTTTGTTTGTCCAAACTTTTAAAAAATGTGTTTTTTTAAAAGAGAAGGGAAATAAACCTTTTCTTTGGGATTTCTGAAACCCGGGCCGGGTTTCCCGGGAAGGGGGATCGCCCGGTAGGGGCGCCCCCCGACTTGCCTCGTATTTTTTTAACAGGGGCGCAGAGCCAGCCTGCAGGTTTCAGGGAGGAGGCGGGGTGGATCATTTCCGTCCTGAATCCCCCCGTAGCCGCGTCCAGGGGGCGCACACTTTCCCCCGGCCCCCTGCGGAAACCCCCGATCCCCCCGGCTGGCAGTTTGCCGCCCCGGGGGATCCCTGGGGGGGTGCGTGCAGCGTAAGCGCGTGAAAGAGTCACGCTGCTTACACCGCTCGCAGCCCCCCTGGCCGAGCACTTCTGGACCGGGGGGCTTGGACTGAGGTTTAAAAAAGTCTTTTTTTTTTTAACCCTTTTAAATTTTTACAGGGGCATCACTGGGGGAAAAGGGGGGCATCCTGGGCCCCACCAAAGGGGGCAAAAATGGTACAGGGGGGGGACACGGCCCAAAAAGGGGGGCACCTTTGGGTTTCAAGGGGGAAACCTGGCTACAAAAGGGGGGGATCCTGGGTACAAGGGGGCACACTGGCCCCAAAGGGGGGAAACCTGGCTACAATGGGGGGGGGGGCCCCTGGCTAAAAAGGGGGCATCCTGGCTAAAAAAAGGGGGGCCCACTGGCTACAGAGGGGGCCCTTAGTGGCTACAAGGGGGGGACCTTTTGGCCAAAAAGGGAGGACCCCCTGGCTACAAGGGGGAAACCGGCTACAATGGGGGGAAACCTGGCAAAAAGGGGGGGTCCTGGGCCCACAAGGGGGGGACACAGGGCCCACAAGGGGGCCCCTTCCCCCGGCAAAAATTTGGGGGTTTTCCTTGGGTAAAAAAGGGGGCCTTTCTGGGGTACAAAAGGGGGGTCCTGGCTACAATTTGGGGGCAAAAATGGGTACATGGGGGGGAAAATGGCCAAAAAGGGGGCAAACTGGCTACAAGGGGGCCAAAACGGCTTTCAAGGGGGCACACTGGCTTTAAAGGGGGGGCAACCGGGGTACAATGGGGGCATACAGGCTACAAAGGGGGCACCCCTTTGGTTTCCAAAGGGGGGGACCCCTGGGTTTAAAAGGGGGCCCTCCTGGCTTTCAATGGGGGTTTTCCTGGCTACAAGGGGGGGGCCATTCCGGCTAAAAATGGGGGCTTTTCCCGGCTAAATGGGGGGGCCCCTCCTTTGGGTACAAAAAAGGGGGAATTTCCCGGCTACACAGGGGGGCCTCCCTGGCTACAATGGGGGCATCCTGGCTTTCAATGGGGGCCCCACGGCTACAAAGGGGGGGCATCACTGGCAAAAAATGGGGGCCCCACTGGTACATTTGGGGGGACAATTTGGGTACGGGGGGGGCAAAAACTGACAACCCAAAGGGGGGCCCTGGCCTTTCAAGGGGGGGAAAAATGGGGTGCAAGGGGGGCAACACTTTGGGTAAAAGTGGGGATCACTGGCTACAAGGGGGCACACTGGCAAAGGGGGGGCCCCACTGGTAAAAAATGGGGCACCCTGGCTACAAGGGGGGCATCACTGGCTACAGGGGGGGTCTCCTTTTCCCACATGGGGGGCATCACTTGGGTACAGGGGGGCAACACTGGCTAATGGGGGGCAAGACACTGGCTACAGGGGGGGGCATCACTGGCTACAAAGGGGGACACCCGGGGTACAAGTGGGCATCCCCGGCTAAAAGGGGGGCATCACTGGTACGGGGGAAACTACTTATAACAGGGGGGATCAACTGGTAGAAAAAGGGCACCCAAAAGGCTACCGGGGGCAATTTAACTACTACAGAGGGGCATCAAAATGGCTACAGGGGGCATCTAATGGGCTACAGGGGGCCCTCACTGGCTACAGGGGGGTACTAAAACCCGGGGTATAGGGGGGTATTCATGGCTACAGGGGGGAAAACTTGGGTACCAAAGGGGTTCTATAGCTGGGGGTTTGTTTTAAGTTTGGAATTGGTTGGGGGAAATGCTGAAAAAGTGAGGAGTCTTAAAAAAATTTGTTTTGTTTTCCCGGAGTTCCCCCAGATATAACTTTTCCCGTAACCTTTTTTAATTGGGGTGGGAAGCCTGTGTTTACGGGTTTTCCCCCACTTTTATGTGGGAATATTTTGGGTTTTAAATTTAATGGTTTGTATTCGTAAAGGTTTATTTGTTTTTTAAGTCACTATGTGTGGTGATAAGTGGTCACTTTGTTTCTGTTTTTTGGTTTACTTGTGGTTAAAATGTGGTCAATGTGGGGGGTGGTAAATTTTTTCGGGTTTACCTGTGTGTTTTTGGGGGATTGGGGTTCCCCCAAGTTTCCCCTTTTTTTTCTGGTTGGTGTAGCAGTGGTTTTTTTGGTAAATGGTTTTGACTAAAAATTTTTTTAAATTTTTTTATTTGGTTTGCACATTGTTGGGAAAGGGTTTCTGTTTAAATTTTGGCTTTGGTTGTTTGGGGATGCACTGTGCGCATTATGTTACATTGGGGGGGGGGGGGGCGAAAATTTTTTACCTCGCCCTGAGTTTAAATTTGACCCAAAACGGCCCTGATCCTGATACTAACTCATTTTTTGGGATGGGGCCCCTGTAGGATTCAAACAAATTTTCGGTTCGGGGCCGCCCCCTTTAACCCTGAAGGAAATTTCAAACGATTCCACAGGGGGTTTAAGTTTTGAAATTTTGGGAACCTTTTAGGCCATGAGGTGTTTGGAAAAAACTTAAAAGGGCCCCCCGTGTTTTTTTAACAGCTCCCCGTGTTGATTCAACAATATAGTAAACCCTTTGTCATCGAGGTTGATGTTTCTGAGTATGGGCGGGGGCTGTCCTGTCTGGGGGACCCCTGTTATGATATCCTTGCCCTTGTGCTTCTTTCCCCGTAAATTTTCCTCGGCTAAAAGGAAATTATGCGGGAACGGGATTTGTTGGCTAAAAAGTGGGCCTTCGGGGAATGGCCCACTTCCTCGAAGGTGCCCAAACAAAGCAGGGCCTTACTGACAAAAAAACCTCACCTTTTAGAGAAAGCTAAAAGGTTAATAACGGGGCACGTTGGGCATTATTTTTTAATTGCTTAAAATTGTTGTTACTTAAGGGCCCGGGGTTCTAAAAATTTTAAAACTGAAAAACGCTGATTTGTATGTCTGTTATGGAATTTCCCCCACCCCTACCCCATGGAGATTTTCGCACGACTTAAATGTATTTTAAATTTTCCCCATGCACTGTCACTATTTTCCCCAAATTTTGGATTTCAGCTTTATTCGCGGCCCTGGGGCAGCCTTGTTGCTGCGCATTTTACCCCTGGGGCCAAATTGGTTGAGAGGTATTTTTACTCTCCACGAGGTTTTTCCCTGGTTTTGTTGTTCACTCTTTGCCAAAGGGGATATTTCTGGACCCCATGGGGGCCCCTCCTTTTACTGTCAGGGATGGCCTGGTATGTGCCATACGGGAAAAAAAATCCCCTCCTTCAACGTAAAGGGGGTTTCAATACCTGAAAGGGCCCCGGATCTTGTATGAGATGCACAAGGCGTTTTCTCACATCCATGTCTTAGGAGACACATTTCACCAAACCCCATCCCCCGGCCTTAAGAATAGTTTTAAAACCCTGTCTGGGTCTTTTTGCTGCCAGACTCCAAAACTGGGGGATTTGGCTCCTGGTCCAAATTCGCTCCCACACCCCAAATCCGGAAACAAACAGGCCCCGGGGGTGAGGTACATTTGTGAAGTGTAAATTATTCAGGGCCCCCCCTACACATTGCGAATGAAATGCTCCCAATAGGGTCTTACCCTTTCTCAAAAAGGGTTCTGGATATCTTAACTCTTCGCAAGGGGAAATTACCTTTGTGGTGCCTTTAATGGGGCCTTCATCCCGCGATGGATATTCATCAGGTCACCCCAATCCCCCGAACAAGTTAACAAAATTTAAAGAAGCTGCTGCATGTTTTGCAGCTAAGTAAATTTTGGGGGCGGACCCTGCACCCGAAATGGGGATTATACAATTACCCCCCCTCACAAATTATATAGCCGATTGGATTATAATTTTCCTCCAACATTCCCTACTCCCCCGCGCAAATGGGCTCATTAATGACATTTTGCAATGGGATCACGTGCTATATATGCCGCTGTATGTGCCTGGGCCCTTGGGAAAAACCCTTTCTTGGGGGTTGAAGGGCCCGGGCTAAATTATCCCTGTGCAGGCGAATTAAAGCAAACGCTCTACATTTTTGCGAACGATCATGCAACAAAAACACCCTCCCACATTTCAAATGGGAATCTTTGAAATGTGTGTTGCGAGGCGTGCTAATAAAGCATGGCCACGCTTGAAAAGGGAAGCGACGGCCCATTTAAACAGTTTGCTGACCCGTTTGCACTCTTTGGAGACGGAACACAAACGAGAGGGGGGGGGGGGGGAAGCAACTCACCGAGAGCTGTTGTTAGTTAAGCATGAGGTTCGAAGATACTGACAAAAAAAAAAGATAAAAACTTTGTCCCCATTCCTTCTCAGGGGAGCAAAAAAACCAAGCAGGGGCCCGGGGCCCTTGGCCAAAAGGGCTTTTTGTTTGTGCCCACGATTAAAGACTCAAAAAGGGAAAATTTTGGTCCTCTCACCTCAAATCCTAGGGTTTTTCGCTATATATCAGGGCCTAACAACCTCCCAAAACCTCCCCTTCATTAGCCCAAATAAATTGGAAGTTTACATTAAAAACAGCGCTCCCCCCCGTTTAGATCCGGATAGCCTGGCCCTTTTAGAAACCCCCTTTTCAGGGCAGACTGAAGTCGGCAATTTTCTTCTCTCCCGTCAGGAAAGAGCCCAGGACCGGGGATGGTTACACCGCTAAATTTTTTAAAAAATCTTGGTGAGGATTGGGTGGGTCAAGTTGGATTCCTTTAACTCCCCCCCCTTTTACAGTAACCCCCGCCGCACTTCCTCTTGGGTATATTACATGATCCCGAAAGAAGGGAAAGCCCCTCTTTCTTGTACTAGTCGCCGATTTTTTTGCTAAAACCGAGTTAAGTTGTTCGCCAAATTATAGCTAAAACGCCAATACGTCTTACGGGACTTTTTGGCTTGAACAGGGGGGTTTTTTTCCCCAACAGCGAAGCGGTACAATACTTTAAAAAATTATCGATCATCCAGAAAGAAGACGGGGGGGTCCTGGGATGTTGCTTTTTTAGACGCGGAAAAAGCGTTGACCGAGGGGATTGGGCTTTTTTTTGCAGCGGTTCTGAAAAAACTTAGGGCTGGGACCCCTATGGCAAAGGGATCAGGGCCCCCTGTATCAAAAAATTGGGTAAACCGGGATCAATGAATTTTATGGGCCCCCAAAATCAAAATGCCCCAACAGGGTTCCCCCCCTCTCCCCAATATTATTTTTTGGTGAGGGGAAACCTTTTAAAGGGGATATTAGGAATAATCTGGACTTTGGGGGTGTTGGATAGGAATACAGCATAAATTGCGCATATGCGAGACCTTTTATTGTATATCACCCAACCGTTACTTCAAGCCAATTGATTTCCTCCCTTTAATGTTTGGGGCCTTTCAATTTTAAAAAAATTTGCAAAAAGTACTGCGTGAGCATAAATTTAGATGAACCCGGTACCTTGCTTTAAAAGGGTTCCCATTAAGTGGGCTAGCGTGCCTTCAAAAACTGGGGATTCACATTCCGCGACCCCCCTGAAGTGGGTTTGACCTTAATTTCTCCCCCCGTGGCATTTTTACAGCAGATTTTGAAGAGATGGAATGCAAAGAATTTTCTTGGCTGGGGGGAATAAACTATCAAAAGAATATATTTCCACGTACCTGATCTCCTACAGACTATACCTGTTTTACTGCCCCGAGTGTTTTTTCAATCTATGGATAAGTTTTAAAAACATTTTATATGGTGGGGGAGAAAAGCCAGGAAGCGATCGACACTTGTTATAAAAAGGCATGACGGAGGGTTGGCCCTGCCAGATGTAAAGGCTTTACTGGGCCCCGGTCGCAGTCCGTCTTGTTGACTTTTTTCCAACTTAGCTCAAAAATTGTGGGTACGCTCGAGAAAAATTTGTAACGCTCCCTTTATCAAATTCCCTTGGCTACCACGGTCCCCCCCCCGCCCTCGGAGGATTTCCCAAAAACTTCCCGGGGGCGAGGTATACCATTCTTGCGTGGCGCCCTTGGGTCCTGGGGGTCTGCTTTGCCCCGGGGGGCCCCCCTGACACCCAAACGGTAAACCTCCCGAGTCTAAGTTTTCCCCTTGTATAGCTCCTGGGGGATGTTTTAGGCACCCTTTTTGTTCGCGATGGCTGGGTGCTCAGGGGCTGAAAACTAAGCGGAGATTCAAAATCCTCCCCTACTTTCAGTTAACCTGGTTTTGTTCTTGCAGATATACACTCACGCCTCAACAAAGGGGACATTGCAGCTGCATAGCCGTTAAAATCCCCGTGGAGGAAAAAGGTCCGTAAAACCCCTGGGGCCCAAACCCCATCTCTAAAATTTTATGACCTGATCGTGTCATCCCTGTCGTCCACGGTGCCCGCTTACCAAACGAGCTGGGCTACAGAACTCGGGAGATCCTTTTCCGCAGAGGAAAGGCAAAAAAAAAAAAGAACAACATATAATCATAGCTTTGTAGTTTTCAAGGCTTAAAATTTAAAATACCCCTCGCTGGTCAGGGTGCCGCCTGTTCACGCTATATACTCACGGTAACCCCGGCGCATGCGGGAGGTGGGAAAAGCAAGGGGTCTATGCCCACTCTGGGGGGGCTGTCCCCCACAAATTTGAGCCTATTGGGGTAAATCCTGATAAATAATAGTGACGGAATTAAAATTTCAAAAAAGATCCTACAGTGGTGCTTTTTCGGGGTTTTCCCCTTGTTTAAAGACTTAAGGACATAAAAATTATTTTTATGCTCAGCGCAGCCAAAATAATACCACGCTTTGGAGGGCAACAGACGCCCCATAACCCCTGGTACAATGAACTTACACTTATCCAACTATGGGGAATCCGGGCGGACCTAGCCAAATTTTATAAATTTATGGCCCCTGGGCACTGGTTTTTTTTTGTGGTTCTTCAGAGTTTTAAGGAACACAAACAAAATCAGAAAAAAAAATCCCTTTGGGGCAGAGATGGAAAAGCCAGGTTCTGTGGTTGATTATCTTATCCGGGGGCGCTATTCTTTTTTTGAGGGACCCAGCGAAATGCTTTTGGATGGCTACTTTATACATCTTGTATCCCTTCCCTTCTTTGTTCTCCTGCTCGGCAACGTTTTGCTGGTTCTTTCTGTTTTTGTTTTGTCTTTAGTTTATTAAATGCTGGTCTTATCTGGTGTGACAGAAAAGATATATTACCCACCCCGGCATTTACTGGGATTTTTAACCAGCAAAATGGATCCCCGGCCCCCTATTATGAATAAGGAGGGATTGCCTCGCCTCTAAGCAGAGATTTTATTGTATATAATTTGACATAAGTTGGACCATGATCCCTGATTGATTTTTATGAAGGTATGTTGGAGGGTCAATAGTCTAGGAATGTTTCATATTCGCTGTTCTAATGTGATATCTTGTGCCTATACATTTCACTGATTTGTACTACATGTATGTTTCTGAATAAAGCGTTTTGAATATGAAAAAACTGACACGCTATCTAGAAACTTCTGTGCCATCCAAGCATCACAGGAGGATCCGGTACCTATATTGTCCAAGGAGACTGTTGTCTCAGCTACTGTCCCTGATCTAGCCACTGAGATTAAGACCCACCAGGATATGAGACCTGCCAATTGTCCTGTTTTGACAGTCTTTGTCCCCACTCAGTTCTGGCTACGATTACTAAAAGAATTTCATGATTCTGTTTTATCTGGACATCCTGGAGTGTCTGGCACAAAAAGTCTGATTTCTTGTATCTACTGGTGGCCTTTGTTGTCTCGTGATGTTGAGGCCTATCTTGTGAGGTCTGCGCTCAGGCAAAGGTTTCCAGAACTCGTCCTCCTGGAGAACTTCGCCCTCTACTTGTACCTGATCATCCATGGACCCACATCTCCATGGATTTTATGAATGACCTTCCTACCTCAGAGGGTAAGTCGGTTATTTGGGTGTTAGGGGATCGTTTTAGTAAGATGTGCCATCTTGTTCCTTTAAGGGGGTTACTGTTGTCCAAAAAACTTGCTGAATTTTTTTTATCAAAACCATATTTTTCAAACTGAATGTTTACCGGAGAAAAATTTTTTTCCGACAGGGGGGTTTTCATTTTCGTTTTCTAGATTTTGGAGAGCCCTTTGCAAAGCTTTGGGTATTACTTTGTCCTTCTCCTCTGTCTTCCACCCAGAGACTAATGGGCAGACTGAGAGAGTAAACTCCCAAAAGGTAACACAAAAAATTCATTGTTATTTCTCTGATCTGCAGGCAAATTGGGTAAAGAACTTACCTTTGACAGAATTTGCCATTAACAATCAGGATAGTAGCTCGTCTGGTACCTCACCATTTTATTGTAACTATGGTTTTCACCCAAGGTATGCGTCATTTTCCAGTGCAACTGCTGATCACAGAAGGGTGGCTGTTATCATTAAAGATCTGTGCACTGTCTGGGCCCAGGTTCAGAAGAACTTGGTTTATACCCAGAACAGCCAGAAGAAAAATTGCGATACACGCCGTCTTTGTTCCAGAGGGTTTGCGGTTGGAGATAAAATATGGTTATCCACCCGAAATTTGCGATTAAAGGTTCCCTCTGGTAAACTTGCGCTGCGATTTGCAGGTCCTTATGTGGTTCTTGAAGTGGTCAATCCGGTGGCATATCGTCTGAAATTGCCCTCCTGTTCCGTATACACAAGGTGTTTCTTCGCTCACTTGTCCTCCTCCAGTTTGTATAGAGGGGGAGTTAGAATATGAAGTCACCTGGATCTTGGACTCACGGAAAGTTCAAGGGTCACTCCAGTACTTGGTCCACTGGAAGAGTTATGGTCCTGAGGAGAGATCATGGGTTTCGGCTAAATCTATCCATGCCGATCACCTGGTGGGGGAATTCCATGAGTCTCACCCGGACAAACCCAGACCACGGGAAGGTCCAGTGGCCCCTCCTAAAAGCGGGAGTACTGTCAGGGCTAGGCGGCACCCAGTCTGCAGCGAGCAACAGTCTGCAGCAGGTGGTTTACGACTCTGCTCTGATAGACAGGCTGCTGGAGGCTGGGTGAGTGACAGAGGCCCAGACCCTCTGGACATGGGGCGTGTCACACCAGCCAATGGATGGGCCCAGAGGCCGCTCCAATCAGCAACAGGTGCGGTATCTGGGAACCATATTTAAACTCCCTGCAAGCTGATGGCGGCACCTGTGATATTCGCCTGGCTGCCTTTGTTACCTCTGCTTGTTGTTCGTTTGCTTATCTGTTTACTAGAGCTCTAATTGTTTCCTGAAGCTGTCTTGCAGTCTGATTTTGTTCATTGCTTCCTTTTGTGTTTTTGACCCCTGGGTCGTTTTCTGACTTCTCCCCTTGCTTTCCCGATTCTTGGGGTTGACGTTACTGACCTGTTATTTACCTGGACTGTCTGACTCTTCTTCCTGATGGCCCCAGCACTCTAGCAGCACAGGGACTGCCGTCCCGTTGGTGGCTGTCGCCTAGGGCAGCATGTCAAGTAGGCAGGGACAATGGGCCGGGTTCCAGTTAGGGATCACTGTATTTCACTTGATGTGACAGTGTGCATGTGAGTAGGGTATTTACTGTATATGTGAGATTTGTATAAACTGTATGTACAGCCATGTGTCTAGTGTATATATATATTTTATAAATTATTATATATATAATATAAATACACTCCCGGCCACTTTATTAGTTAAACCATGCTAGTAACGGGTTGGACCCCCTTTTGCTCAGAACTGCCTCAATTCTTCGTGGCATAGAATTCAACAAGGTGCGGAAGCATTCCTCAGAGATTTTGGTCCATATTGACATGATGGCATCAACAGTTGCCGCAGATTTGTCGCTGCACCCTCCATGATCGAAATCTCCCGTTCCACCACATTCCAAAGATGCTCTAATTGGATTGAGATCTGGTGACTGTGGGGGCCATTTGAGTACAGTGAACTCATTGTCATGTTCAAGAAACCAGCCCTGAGATGATCCAGCTTTATGACATGGCGCATTAATCCTGCTGAAAGTAGCCATCAGATTTTGGGGTACATTGTGGTCATAAAGGATGGACATGGTCAGCAACAATACTCAGGTAGGCTGTGGCGTTGCAACGATGCTCCAATTGTAACCAAAGGCCCAAAGAGTGCCAAGAAAAAAATTCCCCACACCATGAAACCACCACCACCAGCCTGAACCGTTGATGCAAGGCAGGATGGATCCATGCTTTCATGTTGTTGACGCCCCAAATTCTGACCCTACCAAACCGAATGTCGCCCGCAGAAATCGAGAAATCATCAGACCAGGGAACGTTTTTTCCAATCTTCTACTGTCCCCAAATTTTCATGAGCTTGGGAAAAATGGAGCCTCAGTTTCCTGTTCTTAGCTAAAGATGGCACCCGGTGTGGTCTTCTGCTGCTGTAGCCCATCTGCCTCAAAGTTCGCCGTACTGTGCATTCAGAGATGCTCTTTCTGCCTACCTGGTTGTAATTGGGTGGCAATTTTTAGTCACTGTTGCCTTTCTATCAGCTTGAACCAGTCTGCCCATTCTCCTTTGACCTCTGCATCAACAAGGCATTTCCGCCCCCAGACTGCCGCTCACTGGATATTTTTTCTTTTTCGGGCCATTCTCTGTAAACCCTAGAGATGGTTGTGCGTGAAAATCCCAGGAGATCAGCAGTTTCTGAATACTCAACCAGCCCTTTTGGCAACCAACAACCATGCCACTTCAAAGGCACTCAAATCGCCTTTCTTTTCCCCATACTGATGCTCGGTTTGAACTGCAGGAGATTGTCTTGACCATGTCTACATGCCTAAATGCACTGAGTTGCCGCCATGTGATTGGCTGATTAGAAATTAATGTTAACGAGCAGTTGGACAGGTGTACCTAATAAAGTGGCCGGGAGTGTATATATATATATAAAATAATATAAATATAGATGCAAAGTGACTACAGGTAAGTTGCCTGTCTTTTGCCACTAGGTGATCGTCCTGGTAGAGATGTGCCACCAAGAGCCTGGCTTGGTGGGGGACCAATTGTTTATCTTCACAACACTTAGGTTGCTGACAGCTGTATATAGCATGGCTGATATCCAGCCATTATGGGTTGGCTTCCCTGGAACAGCTGCAGAGGGGTGTGTGGCCCGTTCCCGCGTCCCAGGTTCCATGTCGGAGTTTGGCCAGACCCGGATGGCTATAAAAAAACCTGTCTCTTCAAGTGATCGGGGTGTGGCCTCTACCTGCAGTTGGAGCAGCAAGGAGCAAGTAAGGAAGGCTCTTCTAACCCCCCAGGGTGGAGGGAGCCTGAACCAGCGTGACTGGTGGACAGCGTTTCGTTGTGGGCTGGACGCTAAGTTCCAGACCACGATAGCTAGGGAAGCTATTGGTTTAGCTAGTGGGGCCCGATGGCCTAGGGTTTTTGTTTGCCTGTATAATGTTTGTGCTGTGTTATCAACCTGCCAGAAATAAAAACAGGCTGAATTTAAAGGGAAAAAGACGTTGTCAGTGCCATCCATTTACGAAAGAACGCGATTCCATGAGCCAAGCGTGCCAAAATGGCGTCCGGATGCATGTGGGGTCATCACAATATATATATATATATATATATATATATATAAATATATATATATATATAATAAATATATATATATAAATATATATGTATATATATAAATTTTTTACATATATGTATGTATGTAAATATATATATATTAAAAATGTAAATATATAAAAATTTAAAACATAAAATGTATGATATATATATATATATATATATAAAATATATATATAAAATATATATATAAATATCCATCTATCTATCTATAATGTGTGTGTGTTTACATGTGTCCATGTGTGTATAAGTGTCACGTTCATGCCGCGGTTCCCTGCCTTGGACCGTCGGCCTGTCCGTGCCTGCCATGTCTCTGCGGGGGGCCCCCGTGCAGGGGTCCCACCCTGTGTTTCTCTATGTTTTTTGCCTGTCCTGTCCATCTTGTTTTTCCGGGGGCCTGTCTGTGCCTTGCCCCAAAGGGCGTGCCCCGGGGCAGTTTCCCTGCCTTTTTAAATTTTTTTCCTGTTCTGTGCACCTTCCCTCACCCCTGACCTCTGCTATAAAGAATTTTCTTGTCTCACTTGGGTCTTCATTGCAGTCTTTGCTGTCCAGCTGTTTCTCATCTTAGCTCTCCCAGCATCTCAGTCTGGGGTGGAGACTTTAACCCCGAGATGCGGGTCCAGTGTCTTTGTCATCTGAGCTCCTGGCCGCCCCGTTGTTGTGTCTGTGTCTCCTGAAAACCTGCCGGTTCCTGTCCTGTATTGCTCCCTGTTCTTCCGTGTTCCCGGGTCTGACCTGTGTTTTACCCCCCCAGTTCCTGCCGTATCCTTGGGGCATGTTACTTTTAACCCTCCTGTATCCTCTCTACATTTTTCCTGTGTTCCTGTACTTCCCCCTGTTCCGTTTTGGGTACCCGCTTCCCCGCAGGTACCACGTCGGGTAGTGACCTGGGTCCCGCAGCCCAACCCCTCCCCTTTGCGCGGCCGGCGAAGACCAGGGCCCCCTTAAATCCCCCCTTTGGGGTTTCTCCCTACCCCTCGCCGGGGTCCAAGGATCCCCCCGGTTCTTGGGTCGGCACGGCGTTCGTTGAGACCTTTAAAAAGGGGGATTTGGGCCTCTTTAGAGCAAAGTGCTAAAAGCCCCCCAAAAGGCAAAGGTTTTTTCCTAAAAAATTTAATTTCCATCTTCCCCAACATGTTCATCTGGGGAAAAAAAAAAACCCCCCTTTTCCCGTTTACCAAAAAAAAGTAAGGGGGGAGCCCAGCTTTTAAAATACTTGGCCACCATTTTAAAAAAAACCCCGGCTTTCAGGGGGGCCCAACCCCCTTTTATTGCCCCCAAGGTCGCAGTAAGGGGGTTGTTTTGGGGGGGGCAGGTAAATTTCCCCCTGGCCATCCAGAGGAAATTTTTCTTTTTTAAAAAAACAGGCCCCTTTTGCCCCGGTTTCTCGAGTTTTTAGCCCCCGAGGCCTTTCCCCCCTTTAAACCCAAACCCAAAAAGGTAAGCGCTCCTTGGGTCCGTTTTCGGGGTTTTTCTAAACCCTTTTTTTTTTTTGGGGGGTTTAATCCTTAATTTTTAATTTTCCCTTGGATTTTAGAACTTCGATCGCGTAAGTAACCCCCCTTTTTGGGGGGTTTAATTTTTTTTTTTGTTATTTTTTTTTTTCCCTGGCTTAATTCTTGCATTTCAAAGTTTTCCTTGGTACCAAGGGTTTAAATTTAAAGGGATGCTTTAGTCTTTTTTAAAGGGTTTTAAAATTTTTGGGGGAAGTGTAAGGGTTTTTTTTTTTTTCCTTTTGTTGTTTTTTTAAAAAAGGGGGGGGGGAAACAAAAAAATTCTGTGCTAAATTTTTTAACAGAGGGGGAAAAAAAAATTTAGGTGGCTTCCTTTTGGGGGTTTTTGTCCCGTCCCCCCCCCTGTCTTAAAAGGTTTTTGCAACTCTCCAAAAAAAATTTTTTTTGACTCTACAAAACTTTTTAAAAAACTATAAAAAAACTTTTTGGGCCCCCTTTTTAAAAGGAAAACTAAATTGCTCTACTTATTTAGAAATTTTTTTAACAAAAACAGTTTTCCTGGAATGATTTTATCCCCCGGGGGTTTTTAAAAATTTTCCCCACAACACAAAAAAGGGATAAAGACAGAAATCTGCCTTGGGATCTCTGGATACGGTGTGTAATCTAATCACTGTGGTACATGGTGTAATCTAATCTCTGGGATATAGTGAGTAATGTAATCTCTGGGGTAATTTTAATGAATCTCTTGGGTAGGGGTTTGATGTAATCCCCGATCAGCAATAAGAAATTTCTTTTCCAGGTTCAGTGTGAAAAAAAAAAATTTTTTTGGGGGTAAATTTTATTTTTTTTCTTGTAAAATGTGCAATTCAATTCTAAGGTCAGTTAGCAATTAAATCCGGGGCTCCCAAGGTTTAAAATTTAATTAATGGGATCAGGGTGATTCATTTATGGTGTATGGTATGCAAAAAATACTTTTGGGTATATAGTGACAAAGATGATTCCTTCTTTTTATTTTCCCATTCTGTTGTTAATTAAAAATTTTTAAGACAAGGGGGATGGGAGGGGGTTAAGCAAAATTTACTGCAATGCATAACGTTTTTTAATTTTCATGTAGAGGGAGAAATATTGTAGGTGGGCTGGTTCGGCTTCATTGCCAGGGCTGCTTTTTAGTCCCAGTCCCGCCCAGAACTTCAGTAACTATGAAACTGTAGTATTTAAGTCACGTCAGTGACAACAAAATACTTCCTGTCAATGACATCAAAATAGCAAAGCTTTGTAAAATTTGATATACTATATATTAAAATCACTATTAAATGCTGCGGCGCCTATAATAGAAAATCAAGTAGCAATCGACGTTCCCAATTGAATTTCACTTAACAATGACATTTTAACCACAAGGATCGAAAAATGGTTATCACAAAGCCACTCAAAACCTTCAGTTTGCCCCACAAGTCTTTGGCGGACCCACTGGGGGAGCTCAAAGCGCTCCCCCAGACCTCCTAGCTGGGATAGAGAGGCGGCCTCCGCTGAAGGGGAAAGGGGAAAGGGGAAGGGGAAAAGGAAAGGGGTGGGACAAAAGACAGGAAAGGGGGGGAGGGAAAAAAAAATTTGGGCCCCCCCCCTTTTTTAACCAAAGTTTTCCCATGGCTATCATTGGGGCACAGCAAGATGGTGTTGGGAAATTTCGAAAGGAGATCATCCCTTTTACAAAGAAAACCCACTTTTGCTTGAAAAACAAAGATAGCCCAAAACCAAAAAAGGGAACCTACAAAAAGGCCCTTTTAAAAAAAAACACAAACCCGTTTTTACTAACTTTCCAGGCATAAAAGTGGGAAAGGCATAATGTAAAAGGTTTGTTGGGGACCCCCTAGTTTTTTATTTCAGGGACCCTAACGCTTTGGGGTTAAAAATTGAAAAATCAAGGAATTTTTTAAGGGCCATCTCTCCAAAGTTGACAGATTTTTTCAACACCAGGAATTCAAGTTTCTAGTGTGTGAAGAAGTTTTGAACATTAAAAACATTTCCCCGTGCGTCCCAAACTTAAACTTTCCCTTCCCTCTGAGGCCCAAAATTTTTTGACAATTGGGAAGGTTTTTTCCCGCAGCAACAAAATTTTAAAATTTTGCCCCCCCGTGTATACAGCATTTTCATAAAATTTCCCTTTTAAAAACGACAAATAATCTCAACAAAGCTTACCAAGGGTTCCCAAACGCATTATTGCCCGAAACCGATACTGAAAAACCTAAATATTTTGAAAAGTTTTTTTTCCCCTTTGATATTAATTGCATATTTTAAACAAGTCTTTTCAAAACCAGTGATTTTCAACAAATTTCCAAACTTTTTTTTCTTTTTGGGAATTTTTAATGTTTAGGGCAATATGTAAAAAAATCCCCCGGGACTTAAAAAGTTGGGTACATGTTTACATAGCTCCTTTTAAACCCTTCTAATTTTGGGGGTTTTTTTTGGATGTAGTTAAGAACCCAAATTTATAGTTAAATTTTTAAAAATGATAACTTAAAAAAAGGAAAAAAGATTGTAATTTTGTGTATGCCCAAGACTTTTTAAAATTTTTTTTATGTTTTAAATTGCATTTGGGTAAAATAGGGTTTTTTAAGGGAAAGAAATTTAACAAAAGGGGGTTTTTTAATTTTTTAGTCACCCCAAGCAGGTTTATATGTATTTTTTTTTTTTCAGGGCGAAAATGCACAATTGCAAAAATTTTTTGGGCCCTTTTGTTTGGGTGGGGAAAGAAATAAAAACAAGGTTTTTGCAATTTTCCTTTTTTGGGGTCAGTCATGCAGTCCCCTTTATATATTGGGGGTTTTTTTAAATTGGGTTTTAGGGGGGTTTCACCTATTTTAACTTTTTCCTTTTTCCCCCCTTTCTTCCAGCACTTTATTAGCTGAAAGTAAATTATGAAATATTAAACTAATGGTCAACAAACAATGGGTTTTAAAGTTTGGGGGTTTTTTTTTTCTTCACCTTTGGGGGGGAAAATTTAAAATTTCCAAAGTTTTGTTTTTAAGTGTAAATATTATCGTTTTCCAAAAGGTTTTTTCCCCAAAAATTCTTCCCCTATAAATTTTCTATAGGAAATGCAAAATGTCTAAAGAAAAACACATTAAAAATTGTGTCAATAAAAAAAATGCTTGTCAAAAACAATTCTGTGGAGAATTCTACATTGACTTGTTTAAGGAGAATAGGAATAGTCTGAGTAGTGGGAACATTTTCCAAAATTTCTTCTGAAAATAGAAAATTGATTCACAACATTAAATTTATTTTTGCAAAAGGGGGATAAAATTCCTTTGAATTCCACAGCTATGGTGGTGTTCATATTTGTTTTAGATTTTGAAAAGTTTTTGAGTCATTAATTTTCATTATAATGACATTTTCCCCTAATTTAAAACCCTAATTATCACGTTTCAAAAATAAACTTTGGGGGGGAACAGAGTTTTAATTTCCCAAAAAATAAAATCAATTTACAATAAACGCATAATTTTTATTTTCCCGGGGCCCATCTGAAAATATAAGTACATTAACACTACAATATTTTATTTGGGATTTCCATTACCAAATGGGATTTATATATTGGAAAATAACAAGTAGGTCCTAACAAAGGCAAATTTTTTATAAAAAAGTAATTCATGTTTGCATATAATAATTTCATTATCCTCAATCGGTAGCAATGGAAGGAATAATAATACATCACCAACTTTGTTTTACAGATTAACACACTGTTTTACAGATTGACGCTCAATGTAATGACTGATATTACCTACAAAGATAATGAATTAAAAGTGAATTCCTTTTCTATCATAGAGGACACCATTTTTGACTCAAGGTCTCTACGGTGAGACAAATATGACCAAATATTTGAATACACTTTTTCCAAAGGACATGATTATTACTTTGTTTTTAACTGAATATTCCACATAAATATCACTTATACTCTATAAGTTTACAGACAGGGTTGCTATGGTAACACTGAAGAATCGGAAAAGCTATTTCCAGTGTAATTACAGTTCATGGTTTATCTTATTTGATGTTCTCAATATATCAAATTAAATATTACAAACAAATAGCCTACAAAAGGTTTACAATGCTAACTTCATTTGACTGGATGCCTGAACGTTGTATTCATTGTAGTGTGTACAGTGCTAATTAGACATCATCTTATAATTATCAGTATTGTAGCTTTGAATGTCATTGCCCTCACATATTTCATACCCTTCCTTAAGATGTAACATAAATAGAGCTTTATTTTGTTGATAGTAGTGACAAATTTCCTTTCCATACACTCAGAAAATTCATTAAACTTGGCATTTTATTTTTATTTGAGATTGGTAAACTATTGGCTTCTGCACAAGCTGCCCCCCTTTTTAACCAGTGCAGGGTGACCCAGTTGGGGTTTTTCCTACCATTTCCCCCGAAATTGCAGCGATTGACGCCCAGTGAGGAAGTATTTTATGTAGGGAAACCCCCTGTCTGGGATCCCCTTTTACGTTTTGGGGGGGTAGCTTTAAAAACAATCTTTTACAAATCGTAAACTAAGAGTCCCATTTTTTTATATACCCTTTAGTTTTTTTTTAGTCTTTAGTGTGCCACTATATTTGTTAGATATATGCTATTGCCTTTTTTTGTGGCCCTATGCTTACGTTTTTTTAGAATATATTTTTTGATGTGCACAGCTTTTAGTAGTTTTTATTCATTTAGATTGGTAATCTCATTGGGTTCTGCACACGCGCCTCTTTTTAACCAGTGCCGGAGACCCAGTTGTGGTTCCTACCATTCCCCAAATTGAGTCCGGGTTGACCCTATGAGGAAGTATATTTATGTAGGGACCACCTCTCTGGGATCCCCTTACGTTTTGGGGGTGACTTAAACAATTTTGATAAATACTGTAAACTAAAGTCCCCCGGTTTTTCTATACCTTGAGGTTTTTTTTATCTTTAGGTGCCACTGATATTGTTAGATATATCATTTGCCCTTTTTTGGTTTTCACCTATGCTTCGTTTTTCGAATTATTTTAGATGTGCACAGCTTCAGTATTTTTGTATTCATTTGAATTGGAACCATTGGCTTGCTGCACACACCCTCTTTTTTAAACCCTGAGATGACCCAGTTTTGGGGGTTCCTACCTTTCCCTGAAATTCAGTCTGGATTGACGCTAGTGAGGAAGTATATTTAGTGTAGGGGCTCACCTCTCTGGGGTCCCCTTGACGTTTTGGAGGTACTTTAAAACAATCTTTGATCAAATACTTAAACTAAAAGTCCCATTTTTCATAACCTTGAGGGTTTTTTTTAGTCTTTATGTGCCACTGATTTTTTTAGATATATCTATTGCCTTTTTTGTGTCACCTATGCTTACGTTTTTTTAGAAAAATTTTTTTAGATGTGCAAGCTTTAGTATGTTTTTTTAGTTCCTTTTTAGTTTTTAACTCATTGGCTTCTGCACACAGCTGCCTCTTTTAACCATGCAGGATACCCAGTTTGGGGGGTTCCTCCATTCCCGAAATTTCAGTCTGGGATTGACGCCAGTGAGGAAGTAATTTAGGTTTTGGGGCTCACCTCTCTGGGATCCCCTGACGTTTTTAGGGGACTTAATACAATCTTTGATCAAATACTGTAAACTAAAGTCCCAGGTTTTCAATACCTTGAGGTTTTATTTTGTCTTTAGTGTGCCACTATATTTGTTTTGAAAATAGCTTTTGCCTTTTTAGTGTGCACCTATGCTTACTTTTTTTTAGAATAATTTTAAAATTGGCACAGCTTCAGTATGTTTGTAGTTTTTTTTGAGATTGGTAATCTTTATTGGCTTGCTGGGACACAGCTGCCTCTTTTTAACCATGCAGGGTACCCAGTTGGGGGTTTCCCACCATTCCTGAAATTGCAGCTGGATTGACGCCTAGTGAGGGAAATTAATTTTTGTAGGGACTCACCTGCTCTGGGACCCCTTGACGTTTTGGGAGGTGAGCTTAATACAATCTTTGATCAAAAAACTGTAAAAAAATTTCCCAGTTTTTTCATAACCTTGAGGTTTTATTTTGTCTTTAGTGTGCCACTGATATTTGTTAGATATTGCTTTGCCCTTTTTTTTGTGCACCTATGCTAACTTTTTTCAGAATATATTTTAGATGTGCACACTTCAAAAATGTTTTGTAGTTCATTTTAATTGGTAATCTCAGGCTTGCTGCAACAGCTGCCTCTTTTTTAACCAGTGAGGATGACCCCATTTTGGGGGTTCCCACCATTCCCTGAAATTGCGCTGGGGTTGAGCCTAGTAGGAAGTTAATATTTTGTGTAGGGACTCACCTGCCTGGGGCCCCCTTGACTTTTGGAGGGTGAGCTTTAATACAATCTTTGATCAAATACTGTAAACTAAAGTCCCAGGGTTTTTTATATACCTTGAGGTTTTATTTAGTCTTATGTTCCCTGATATTTTTTTTAATATATGCTATTGCCTTTTTTTGTGTGCACCCAGCTTACTTTTTTCAGAATATATTTTAGATTGCACACTTCAGTATGTTTTGAGTTTATTTGAGATTGGTAATCTCATTGGCTTGCTGCACACAGCTCCTCCTTTTTAAAACCCGGGGAGGAACCCCGTTGGGGGTTCCACCATTCCCCGAAATTTCAGTCTGGGTTGACGCCTTGAGGGAAAAATTTTAGGGGTTTGGGACCACCTGCTCTGGGGCCCCTGACGTTTTTGGGGGGTGAGCTTTAAAACAATCTTTGATAAATACGGGAAACTAAGAGCCCAGTTTTTCAAATACCTTGAAGGTTTTTTTTATCTTTAGTGTCCACTGATATTTGTTTTAAAATATGCTATTATCATGTAGCTAATTATTTGCTGCAGAGAACATTTTGGTTAATATTAATGCTAAATAATATAACCTGATATCAGTAATACTCTTTCTTCCATACATCTAAGTTAACACTCATAATCAGAGCAACAATAAATTATTCACTTAATCAGGACAAGGAATCTAATGAGATTCCAAGATTTTACCTAACAAAATACATCTTACGTTGTCTACTGTTAGATGGCAACCTTTTTGACTTGTTCACTTTTTGCTCTGATACTTTGGAAATACGGTAAAATGCTCATTTTTATTTGGTTTAAATCAAATGAACTTAGAATTTAACATTGGAAAAAACTTTTCCTGATAAGGACCTATATAGCAAACAGTCTAAACTTAGAGTTATACATTGGTACGGTAGGACCAGGCAGACATTTGAGGGTGTTGTATTACAGTGCAATTATGTTGCAATATAGCTCCATTTGTACAGAGCTATAGCATCCTTTTCAAGAATAGAAAGGGCCTAATCAAACCCTGTCTACAAAGATTGGAAGTATTTGCGTACATGTGGGTAGTTTCATTGGAGTGTAGTCATGCAGATTAAAGGGTTTGTCTGTTTGAATAAAATTGTACCTAAATGGCCCAAGGGTGCAGAAAAAAATATACCTAACTCTCCCCTATCACTGCAGCTCTGAAAATCCCTGGCCATCCACTACTCTACACTCATGGGTTCTTCCCCTGACACACAGGATCCTCTCCTGTGTGTAGGGACAAGAACCCAGAACTGGGGAGCAGCTCCAGAACTGCAGCAGTAGAGGACCAGGAGATAAGTATTTTTTTTATTCTTCCACATTCCAGCCCTATTTCATTATGAAGTGACTCAACCGGAAAATCACTTTGAAGCAAATTACCCTATTTGCTTAAATATCTATATCTGGTGAAAACCTAAGAAGACAAGTTACAGATCTAACCGAGATGAATATATAATTTCGGATCGTATCCTGTGCAAAAACATTTTGCTTTCTAAGATTTTACTGCTCTATTGCTTTATATATTGCTCTATTTCTTTATACAAAAGAAACATTATAATTCAGCTCTGGCACATCTTTAGTTTACCACAGGTACGTAGAAAGGCCAAAGTTATAGAACTTCTTTAACAAATGAAGAATTCTCATGCAATTAGACACCAAGCCAAACTGTTGCCTATTGAAAATCTTGGACTTATAGTTACATAAATGTATTTGAAAGGCCATAGACCATATCTTTTAAATATATTTGAAAGGGATATTCTTACAACTGACATTTATCACCTATCCACAGGATAGTCCCAAGTCCCCTGTTTCTCCTCATTGCAATTTACTGCTTGATCATAGTGAGACGAAGCTTGAATAGAACAGCATGTACAATGCTGCCCTATTCAAAGGCTACAGAACTGCTAATGATACCAAGTACAGTGAGTTACAACAGTATCATAGTAAAAAGAATAGAAAAGTGTCATGAAAAATATTTTTGAAGTGGTTTGACTCTAGTAACTTAAGAAATGATCAAGGAATTTTGGATCTGTGTTAGGAAGACTTCGAAGGTGTTAGTAGTTTTTGCCTATTTTCAGAAAATGGTTGACTGAAAGAGAACCTGTCAGGTTCATTATGCTGCCCTCACTGAGTAATGGCTTTTTCAAGGACTTTAGTTCTCATTTCTGCAGCCGGCGCTATCAGAAATTAGTCCATTGTATTCATAAGCCACCACAATACTGTGAATAGGTAGAGAAGTGTCAAGCAGTGATGGGTGTGGGCTGAAGCAACAGCTTATAAATACAACAAATTCATCTCTGCTAGCACCGGAAAGTGCTCTAAAATGCTGTTACTTAACAGAATAAGTGACACATCGCTGTAAGCAGTGGGCCTGTTACTGTCTTATGTTGGCTTTACATTGACTACTTAAATAAGTAAAGAAAAACTGTTTCCATGTCAGAGGTGTCCATAGCCTTTAAGAGGTTTTCTCATTATTAATATTGATGTCTTACGAATAGTATTTGCCATCAATGTCTAAAAGGTGCAGGTCCCAGAAGAAGGGGCCCTGGAAACTCGCTGTTTTGAATGAGGAGATGGTCGCGCCTATTCCTGTGAAGTCGACTTTACTTGGAACTTTTATTAATTTAAATTTGTGAAAATATCTCCATTTTGGGGCCCTTCTCAAGATAGGTGTGAGCCCCCGGGGAGGGGACCTCACCTTCAGACTTGGCATATACTGTCGATATACTTTCAATGACTATAGTTGGAAGAACAATTCCTGATGGATCTGTGTCATTCTGTAACCTTAGTGAGGGCAACATAAAAAAAAAACTTGACAGGTTCCTTTTCAACTGTTTGTTATAAGGATACTTTATGTATGGTTGTCAATATGACCTACCTACATGTAATTATTAGCACATCAATCAACATACACATGACCTTAATGAGGATTCTTATGATGGAAATTATTTGAACCAGTGATCTTGTTCTGTGTACTTATGTCTAATGGGATACAAAAACCTTTAAATTTTCCCTTGGGTTATGGTTATGGGCACCTTTGCACTGTTTTTTTTTTTTATTCTATGTTTGCTTCCTAAATGCAGAAAATAAGCAACTTTCTGAATAGTCCTCATTAAAAATTCCGTACTGTTTTGCTACAGTGACATTTATGTAAGATTTTTTATCTAGACTGCTGTTCTGCCTAATTAAAAGACCATGAAAGTACTGCTACTGCTCATTCTGTTCTGCTCCTCCCTTCTCTCAGTGTTACCCAGCAATAGCAGCAGAGAGGAAGATGGGGTTGTAATGGCGATAAAAAACCTGAGGAAAAAGAACATCCAAGGGGGCGGATCATACAATCTGTAGAAAGGGAGGAAAGCACTCAAAAAAGGCATTTTGCAGAGAGGAAATCACTTAGGCTGTGTACAAAAGCAAAGAAACAACAGAGCACTGATGGCGAAATCTAGATTCCTTGAAACATAGACCCTGTATCTAATATATATTACTGGGAGGGACACACCCACCCGAGAAAATCTGAAACTAGTTGCAGGCTACAAACAAGATCAAGGCCTCTGAAAATGAATGCAAGAATAATGATTGCAGATTAAAGCTTAATACAACTTTTGTAGGCAAAGTAACCACAAAAACAAAAAAAAAATATTTCTATTTTAAATGTGTTTATAGCTTTTCAGAACAATTCCTTCCCCATCCTCATGGTAACCTGACAGACTTGTGTCATTTTCGAACCTAATGGAAAAATATAGGACAAAATTTCCAGTGATTTAAAAATAGAGCCACTTAGAAGAGAGTGAATTACATGCTAGCAATAGAAACAGGATTGTATCTGATGTTAAGAATCTCTGGAGAACTCTGGTCAATTTGCTGAACATCTGCTTCCATGAAATCCAAATAATATCATTCATGGACCATTACAACTTAATTCTTGTTCTTACATATTGTCAAAATGCATAGTTTAGCCATGTTTAGTTTCATGGTACTTATGTTAATTTAGAAAAAAAATTATAAAAATAGGAGAATGAGAACATGTGAAAAAATATGTTGACATACCTGTGAAAATGTGTGTAGCCCAATATGGCCCTCACTTTTTTTTCTTTGTGCCTTTAAATGGTGTTTCACCTAACATTTTTAATGACCACTTACAAGCTTGTCTCTTAAATATGGATTTAAGAACATATTAAGAATGAAGAAAAACCTTACTAAAAATAACTAAATGCCAAATGCTATGCTAAGACACTGCCAATATACTAAAACTTAGGGGTTTTCTTACCATGCTGTTTTACAGAGCTATAGGCAGTTTCAGACTCACACTTTCTGGTTAGGCTGTGGGTGGTTCTATAGCAGTTCTTGGTATATCAACTCTGCTTTTCCTTTTGATTTTATTACAGTGACATGAGTGCAGGAATTTTGTAAATAGCAGTATACAAGGCTATAGAGCTCATACGGCTTAAAACTTGACATCACCTTAGGTAAACAAAGCTTCTGTGCTAAAGATAAGATTCAGCAGGGAGTGACTCACCATGGTCAGATGGACTGACTGTCTGGCAGCAGCTTATAGCAATGAAAGATAAATGAGAGCAGGAAGACATGGGAAGAGATGGTCGGTTATCAGAGAAACGTGTACTCTAAGGGGAGATAATATCTTATTTGTTGCATGATCAAAGCAAAATCAAAACAGCAATGTACTTTATAATTGTCTCCATTTACCTTTAAAGAGAACCTGTCACATAGTTTTTGCCCCCCTGGCTGAGGACAGAACAAGGTAGTGTCAGGCATGCTGTTTCCAGTGCTGTGTCCCTTATTCTGTAAGATGCTGTAGTTTTCGTGTATTTAATGCTTAAATCTGCAGTTTTCAGACAGAAGTCATTCGAAGAGTCCTTCAGTGTCAGTTTTTTTCAAACCCTGCCCACCTGAGGCTAGCCCCGCCCACCTCAACTGATAAACCTATTACTTTGAATAGGTAGAAACATGTGAATAACTGTCAGTGGGTGGAGCTAGCCTTTGGTGGGTGGAGCTAACATCTACTCATGAATAAGATTTGAGGGGTAAATGATCTAAAACTGCTGCATCTTACAGAATAAGGGACACAGCGCTGGGAACAGCAGGTCTGAAACTAGCTTGTGCTGCCCTCAGCAAGGGGGGAATAATCTATGTGACAGGTTCCCTTTAAAGCTAATCACTGTGGTGAGAAAACCCCTTTAAACTGTATCTGTACTTTGAGGTAACTTTTCAAGATAAGCTGTTGTGCATGTACAATAACACTATTGTTTGCAATTTATAAATTGTATATGTCATTTTTAACCAGTGCTGACAGAGACTTGGTAGTTAGACGAAATAGCACGCAAGGATAAAAACTGTACTGTTCCAAGGTCAACAGTTTTGCCCAACTTTGTCAGTGAGTGTTGGCACAGATTCTCAAGATTTGTAAAAATTGCTTAAAGAATGTTTTGTCAGTCTGACTGTGGATACCTTATATATCAAGTATAAATAGCATATTTATATATGTCAGATTTGTTGCCGAAGTCTCTGATACTGAAAATCAGTTCCATTCATCTGAATGTGATTGTTTTGGAGGTGAATGCTAGGATTTGTGCAAATCCAATTCAGATGAATAGGCTAGTACCATTTTGCAATTAATCTACTGCGGAGCTACATGTGTAACTCCTTTGTGGGGTTACATAAAGTGCATTTTTATGTGGTGGATTTGCAGCAAAGTTTGGCACAAAAAAAAAAGTTTTCACAATATATGTTATTTTGATGCAGATTTGTTATAGACCCTTAAATAAATTTGGGGCCCTTTAAACTTTCAATTTTGGTGGAAAAAATTTACAGTAACACAGCAAAGTTTTTTGTCAAAAATTTTTTTTAGGGCCCGGTTTTTTGGGCCCTAAAAATATGCCATTTGTGAACTCGCCCTTGTGAGTCTTAGCCCCCAAATTTGGGAAACCCTTTTCAAATGTCTCAGTCAAGGGGTTGCCCCCCCGTGGTATTATTTTGAGGGGAAACCCGGGCCCCCCAAAGAAAAACTTTGGATGCCCCCCCCAGGGCCGGGCTTTTCCATTACAAGTTTGGCCCTTGCCCGGGGCCCCACGAACCCAGGGGGCCCCCTCAAGCAGCCGCCCCCACCCCGCCAAATGGGGGACAGGGCCCGGCTCTGGGCCCAGTGGCCCGCCGTGTTTTTCGGGCCGCAAACGCTGGCTCGGGGGCGGGCGCCGGGTTTAGGCTGGGGGGTTTCCCCCCCCGGCGGGGCCCCCCGAAAGGCGTGGTCCCCCCCCCCCCTTTACACGGGTGCATGGCCGGGGGCACAGGCCCCGCCATGCAGCCAGGGGCCCCACTGGGCCCTGGGGAAAAACCGGGGGGGATTTGCCCGGGGGGCCCCCTGGGGGTTTGGGGCCCCGGGCCGGGTTGAGCGCCTTTCCGGGGGGTCGGCAAATTTTCCCCCCCCGGGAGGCCCCCCAAATGCCGGGGCACGCACAGGGGCCGCAATTGGGGCCCCAAAGCGAAGGACCCCCGTGCCCGGGGGGCCCGGGAGGGCCCCCGCTGCACGGCCCGGGGCACTGACCCAGCCAGGCCCGCCCCACGGGCCGGGCCGCCCGCACCGGCGGTGCAGGCAGGGAGCCGAGGCTGAACATTTGGGGTCTATTGATCCCTCTGCACTCCCAGGGGGGCCCCGGGGCAGGGGGGGCGATGGGGATGACGTCATCGGCGCTTGGGTCCCCCGGGCCCCCACCGGGGTTTTAAAACCGGGCCGCTCCGGACGGACTGGAGAAAAGGAAGGAAAACCCGGGGAGTAAGAGTTTTATTGTTTTTTTTTAAAATACTTACTGCCCCGCCCAGCCCGTATACTGTCCTTCCTAGCCCGGGATACGCCCCTGCCTAGCCTGTATACTTTCCCCCGCCCCACCCTAAAATATGCCCTTGGCCCACCCCATAAAACTGCCACTGCCTTGCCCGTTTTACGGCCTCTTCCTCCCCTATAACTGCCCCCCCCTACCCCGTATACTGCCTCTGTACCCTATATACGGCCCCCGCCTTAGCCTGTATACTGCCCCGCCTACCCTATATACTGCCCCCGCCTGCCCCGTATACTTCCTCTGCCCTTTCCCCCATATTTTCTGCCCCTGCCTAGCCCCTTTTACTGCCCCCGGCCACCCTATATAATGCCCCCGCCTAGCCTGTATAATGCCCCCGCCTACCCCCAATTTTTTTTTTTTACTCCCCCCTTTTCCTGTATACTGCCCCTGCCTTTCTGTATATGCCCCTTTCCTCCCCTATATACTCCCTCTGGCCCCTTTATACTGCCTCTGCCCAGCCATTTACTGCCTCTACCTACCCCGTTTACTGCCCCTGGGCCCACCCTTTTTTTTACTGCCCCCTCCTAGCCCGTTAAAACTGCCTCGGCCCCCCCCTATATACTGCCTTGCCTAGCCTGTATTTCTGCCCTGCCCCAGCCTGTATACTGCTCTGCCACCCTATATTTCCGGGCCCCCCGCTACCTGTTTCTGGCCTTTTTGTAGCTATATACTGCCCCGCCTTCCCGTATAATGCCCCTGCCTCCCCTATATTTCGCCCCTGCCTTTGGCCCTTTTACTGCCTCTGCCTAGCCCAAAATACTGCCTCTGCCTAGGGCCCGTTTTAAAATGCCTCGCCTTTTTCCCGTTTACTGCTCCCGCCCACCTTTTATACTGCCTCTGCCTCCCCCTTAAAACGGGCCCCTGCCTAGCCCGGGATAAGCCTCTGCCCCCCCCAAAAAGCCCTTTTCCTACCTGTTAAAAATGCCTCTGCCTAGCCCGTATACTGCCCCTCCAAACCCCTTTTTAATGCCCCGCCTACCCCATATATTCCCCCGGGCCCAGGGTGTAAAATTTTTTTCTGTTGCCTAGCCCGTTTTACCCGTTCCCGCCTAGCCCGTAAAACTGCCCCTTTCCTAGCCCGTATACTGCCCAGCCTATTTACTGCCTTCCCTACCCTATATACTGCCCCTTTCCTAGCCTGTATATGCCCCCGCCTACCCCATTTATGGGGCCCCGCCTTCCTATATACTGGGCCCCGCCTAGCCTGTTACTGCCTCTGCCTCCCCATATACTGCCCCCGCCCAGCCTGTAACTTTCCTCTGCCCCCCTATATACTTTTCCCCTGCCCCCCCAGCCTGTATAATGCCCTGCCTTCCCTATTAAATGCCCCGCCAGCCCGTTTTTCTGCCTCTGCCTCCCCCCATATACTGCCCCTGCCTTTGCCCGTTTACCCGCCTTTTTGCCCCCTTAACTGCCTCTGCCTACCTTATTTCTGCCTAGGGCCCGTATATGCCTAGCCCCTTTACTGCCTCGGGTAGCCTGTATACTGCCTTTTACCAAACCTGTTTAAATGGTACCTATATACTGCCCCCTGCCTAGGGCCCGTATAAAAGGCCTCTGCCCCGCCTAAAATACTGCCTAGCCTTTTATACTGCCTTAAACCCAGCCCCGTATTGCCCACCCCATTACTGCCCTGCAAAACCTGATTCTTTTTCCTTTTGCCTAGCCCGGATACTGCCCCTGCCTAGCCTTTATACTGCATGCTGTATACGGGTCTGCCTAGCCCGTATTTTGCCTAGCCTATATACTGCCTCTGCCTAGCCTTTTTAAATGCCCCCGCCCCCCCTATATAATGCCCCTGGGCCCGCCTGTTTTAATGCCTCTTTCCTAGCCCATATACTTTCCCCGCCTAGCCTGTTTTACTGCCTCTGCCTAGCCTGTAAACGGCCCCGCCTAGCCCTTGGGATACTGCCTTGCCTCCCCTTTTTTTACTGCCTCTTTTCCTAAACCTTTTACTGCCCCCCTGCCTCCCCTATATAAATGCCCCCTTTTCCTAGCCCGTTTTAAAATTCCCTGCCTAAACCTGTAAAACTGCCCCTGCCTACCCTTTTACTGCCCCTTTCCTACCCTATTTCCCCTGCCTACCTTTATACTGCCTTCCCGCCTTTGCCTGTTTTACTGCCCCCCTGCCTTTGGGATACGCCCCAGCCTATATTCTGCCTCTTTCCTACCCTATAAACTGCCCCTGCCTAGCCTGTATAAATGGCCCCTTGCCTAGCCCGTATAATGCCTGGGCCCCCCCCTTTTTACGCCCCGCCTAGCCCCATATAAATGCCCCCGCCTACCTGTATACTGCCTCTGCCCCCCCTATATACGGCCCCCGCCCAGCCCGTATAAATGCCTCTGCCTCCCCCTATAAACTCCTCTGCCTACCTTTTTATACTGGTCTTCCCCAACCCTGTATACCCGCCTCTGCCAGCCCGTATTTTTGCCTCTGCCCTTCCCCATATATGCCCCGCCTTTGCCGGGATACGCCCTGCCCTCCCCTATTTATGCCCCTGCCCAGCCTGTATACTGGGCCCCTGCCTTGCCCCGTATACTGCCTTTTGCCTCCCCAAAATTTTCTGCCCCAGCCTTTTAATGCCTAGCCCATTTTACTTCCTTTTGCCTAGCCGTATTCCCGCCCCCCTTTGCCTTAAAACGGCCCAGGCCCATAACTGCCTCGCCCCAGCCTGTATACTGCCTTGCTAGGGGGGGCCCCTTTTTAAAAGCCCAGCCTGTAACTGCCTCTAAACCAAACCCGTATACTGCTTTGCCTAATACTGCCTCTGCAAACCTGTATACTGGCCCCTGCCTAGCCCGTATTTGCCTCTGCAAGCCTAAATTTTCCTACCTGTATACGCCTCTGCCTAGCCTTTTTAATGCCCAGCCTATATACTGCCCCTGCCTTTGCCTATATTTTGCCCCCGCCCCCGCCTCAAAATGGCCCTGCCCCCCGGGTATATTTCTGCCCCTTTCCCGGGATTTTACTGCCCCCGCCTTTCTATTCTGCCCCCCTAAACTATATCTGCCCCCTGCCGGCTATATTTCTTCCCCTGCCCGGCCTCTAAGTGGCCCCGCCTGGGTATATACTGCCCCGCCTGGGGATATACTGCCCCAGCCTACCTCTAAAATGGGCCCCACCTGGGTTTTATACCGCCCCAACCCACCTCTAATGGCCCCCCCTGGCTTTATATGCCCCGGGTACCCAAAAATTGGCCCTTTCCTGGGTATATACGGGCCCCCCTTTCCCCTAAGTGGCCCTGCCTGGGTATATACTGCCCCTGCCTACCCCTAATGGCCCCGCTTGGCTATTTATATACTGCCCCCCGCCTGCCTCTTTAAATGGGCCCCCCTGGGTTATCCCGCCCCTGCCTTCCCCTTTGGGCCCTGCCTGGGTTTTAAAATGCCCCCGCCTTTCCCTATAAAATGGCCCTGCCTGCCTACTTACTGGCCCAGCCGGCTACTTTCGGCCCCTGACTGTAATTACTTTCCCCGGTCCCTTTTTTGGGTTAAAATTAATTTTCCAAATTGGGGTAATTACTGGGGGCACCCCAAACTACCTGGCTAGTTACTGGGGGCCCCCAGCTACCTTTAATTTCTGGGGGCAGCCCCCCTACCTGGCTTGTTTCTTGGGGGGAGCCCCCGCTACCTTTGGTAAATTTAAAGGAGGGGGGCCCCACTACCTGGCTAGTTACTGAGGGGAGCCCCAGCTACCTGGCAAACTCTGAGGGCCCTTTCCCTTTCAACCTTTGGGTAGCTACTGGGGGCAACCCCCGCTAACCCCGGCTATTTTTCGGGGGCAAACCCCAGTAAACCCGGTTTTTTACTGAGGGGACCCCAGCTACCTGGGTAGCTTTCTGGGGCAGCCTTGCTACTGGCTTTGCCCACTGGGGGGGGCCCTTTTTTTCCTACCCAAATTAATTTAGGGGAAAGGGTCGGGTTTTTCTTCCTAAAGGGGTCTACCTATTTACCTGCCACTTATTTACATTTTTTTAAATTTTTAAATTTTTAGGGGCTAAAGCTGTTTGGGGAATTGATAGGAAAGTGCTGGAAAGGGGAGGGGTTTTAAGAAAGTAAATTTTTTTGTAAAAATTTACAAAAGGGGATGAGTATTTACCGCTAGAAGAAGACATTGCATTCTGCCGGACAGAGAAAGAAATGGAAAAAGGAACGACTCCTCGGGAAACGTCATGGAGGTTTGGCCCGAAGAAGAAAAGGAGAAGAGAAAAACTCCCCACCAGAGAAGACCCTCTCCTGTGGGGGTCCCTGCTGTCAGGGGGAAGTTTTTCTTCTGTGTTTTAATCAGTGCTGTGTTCAAAGTGTGGTGACCCCGACAATGGGATGGGGTTGGTGGGGTTGGGAGGTTATATTGGTGCTTATGTTTGTGTCAGTGTGGGCCTGTCCCCCGATTGGGAAAGCAAGTCACACCTGACCTGTTATAGGGGGTTTTTTCTTCACCACTTTTTTTTTTTCTTGCTTGTGTTTAGGGGGCTCTTTTGGGCATTTTTTGATTCTTTTTTGTGCAGAAATGTCAGATTAACGGGTTTCCCCCTTTCTTTCACAAAACGCAGCAAAACCCTCCGTGTGAAAGCAAACCCTTTATAGGGTTTTAAATATTTTTTTAAAATACGTGTGCGAGAACAAGGGGGAAAATTTTTTTAACGGATAAAAGTAAATTTTTTTGGGGGTTTGGGGGGTTGGGTTTCCAGGGGGTTTTTTTTTTTTTCCCAGTCCGGCCCCGCATTCAGCCAAACATGGGCCCTGCCTGCACGGCGCGATGCAGGGAGCGGCCCAGGCCCGAATGGATATTCCCCTCCCCGGTTTGTTCAGGGTTACCCGGAGACCGCCGGGGTTTAAACGTGGATTTTAATTTACTTTATGCGCGCCTGGGGTCCGGGCCCCGACTTGCGTGATGGTTACCCCTCTGGAGTGGAGAAGAGGAGGGAAATTTAGGTGATTAAAATTTGAGATGTTTAGTTTTTTTTCCTTTTTTTAAAAATACTTTAAAGGGGCCCCCCGCCCGCCCTTTTATATGCCCTGCCTGCCCATATATGCCCCTGCCTTTCCCCTTTAAAATGCCCTGCCTGCCCATATACGACCCTGGGCCCGCCCAAAATACTGCCCCCCGGGCCCGGGCCATATTAAGGGCCAAAACAGACTTTTAGAGTGGGAAAGGGAAAAAATTAAACTTTGGCCCCTGGAAACTGTTTATTAAACCCTATACAGTGACCAAAATTTTTTAAAATACCATGTACAGAGGATTTGAAGGGCATATAAGGGGATTTTCAGGGAGTTACATCTAATGAATACAGGTGAATTTTTTTTGATTTTTAGTCCTTCAGTTTCCTTTTTCCCTTTGCATTTCCCAAACCAGACCACCCTGAAAAATTTTTCCTATTCCCCAACTTGTCCCCCGCAAAATTTGGAACAGGAAAAAAATTTTGGGAATTTCATTTCCCGCACCCCCTCACTTCCCACACATTTTTACAAACTTCCCATGCGTTGGAGGTGGGGACAAAGGGCCTTTTTCTTGGGGGAGGGACGTCTCCCATGGGGTTTGGGGGGAAAAAGATGCAAAAATAGAGACTGTCCTACAGCTTTAAACCTAACCCCTTGGAAATTTATAGTACCCGGTTTGGAAAAAAGGTTAGGTTAAAAAAGGTAAATAGGCAAGGGGCCCGGTAGATAGGAGGGCACTATTTAGGTAGGTGAACCCCTGTTAGATAAGTTGGTAGGTCCTAGGGAGGGATGGGAAAATATTCCCCAAAGGGAAAAAGGTTTGGGAGGTCCAGGTAGTATGTCCCAATTTTGGGTTTTAGATAGTTCCCCGGGGAGGTAGGCCATAGTTTGGCCCGATTTAAAAGGCCCCCCGAAAAGGGAAGTTTGGGGGGCCAAAGGGATTTTTGGTTTGGTTCCCCAAGTATGTAGATGGTAGGTGGTCCCCAGTTAGGTAGGTGGGCCCTAGGTATGTAGGTGGGCCTAGGTAGGAAGGTGGGTATATGGGCCGCTTACGTTAGCACTAGAGTATGACGCTTGGTAGCCCAAAGGCTTAAGGCCTTATGTCTACCAGGCTAAATAGCAGAGCGCCAGTGGCTCTCTGCTCCATCAAGACTACTCAGTCCCGGCATTCGAGACCATTTGCCCTCTGAATGCCCAGGACAGAGGGCCTGGGCATTCTGAAGCAGTATGCGGCGGCCAGGCCCCCCTGCAGCGGGGGGCCTTATAGCAGTTGCTACAGCTGCTATGCCAGTATTTCCAACATTGTGTGCCCTCTAAATTGCATACAAAATGCCCCAATATGTGCTTGCCACAGAAACCTCCACAAAAGTAAACCTCATGCTTAACTCTGGCATTTAATACTGAATGTCTGAAATGTGTAAATGTTCCTTAGCTTAATTGTGTCAACCTTGTTTTGATATTTTTAGTTTTTTATGTGTTTTGCTTTCAAATAAATCTTCTTTACTTCACCTGCTGATAGAAAATAACACTTTCTAAACTTCTCATACCTTGCTTTTAAACAGCCGCTTCCAGCAGATTCAAGAATACATTGCAACTGCACTGTACACTATAATTTCAGATAATTACAATATATTCTGCAGGAAGCAATCAGACCAGTAATTGGATATGTACTCTGAAAAAATCTCTTCCTGACTGTAAGGAAGAGGAGGAAAACAGTCAAAAGTAGCTTTCAGAGTGTGTGAGTACTGTCATTAAGGGTTAAGTTCATATATGAACATTACCTTCTCTTGGCGCTGTACATTTAAATTACTGCAAATGTGGGGGTCTATGCTTTTCTATCCTACAAATAAAAGTACCCCACCTCAAATGATTTGACTGCATATTTTTTTACTGTCAGTTATTTATGCGCACCTATGCAGTAGTATATGATTAGATATCTGCTAGTATTTATTCAGATGTATAGGGTCCATAGAGAGTAATATACAGATATGAACTTATCTTTACATGTCTTCCATCTGCAGTCACAATACCAACTATATACGTTTATAAGTCTGTTTAAAAGGACTCACTACAAAGATTGGCTTTAAACATGTAGAGACCAGTAACCGAACAATTTTTCCAAATAGATTGTTTTACTTTTTTGGCTTTGTTGAGAAGATAAGATAAAATCAACTCTGAATGGACACAGGTTTCTCTAGGTTACCCTCCTGCTCTCCCCTTCTCCCCTTGCTCTGTCTTATCTGATAGCAGGAGGGAAGACAGCTTGGGCGGCCAGGTTGTGTTATCTCAAACAGGTAATTAGTCTCCTTTCTTCATTTACTTTGAGCTCTGTACTTATAGATAACATCTCCTGCTCTCATGTCAGTGCTTTTAGAAGAGCTGTGGATGCTGAGTTTATATGCTAAACACTGCCATAGAAGCAGCCACAGCCTAACTAGGAGAGATGGGTTGCATGAATCTGAACCTACTTTTTGCTCTGAAACAGCGTGAGACAACCCCTTTAAGTACAATTAATTTAATGTTATTTCCACTAGATATGTTAAAAAACATACAGTACAGATAGGTTCCTTAATTTGTTACTGCAAAAATAAAAAAGTAAAAAACAGTTCATGCAATGCAGATCAGTAGTGGTTAACACATCACTTTAGAGAGGCTTCGTGAACAGTCCTTATTTGTATCATTAGACATTACATCCAGTGCCCCATTCCCCTCATCTCATCTACTGCTCATTCAGCTGTGGCCACTTCATCTTGGGAAATGGGATACTGAGAATCTACTGAACATGCATCTTCATCTGTTCCAGTAGTTGGACCCCAACTGATCAATCATTTGCGGTTAATCTAATGATATATTATGAATATATTTAGTTTGTCTTTTCAATGACTCAATTACTTTCTCCAATCATATTTAAAGTAGTCCAAGCTTTATTATCGACATACAAGATACAAAAAATAAATAAATAAAAAACAGTTAAAATCACGTATTCACTTCTGGTAAAGATGTTGCACAATTGCTTAATTGTATATTAAATTACAGTAAAAAACATATAGCAAATAGAGATGAGTGAATCAATTCTAACGAAGTGGAATTCATTTAGAATTTCAGGAAAAATTCGATTCTGAACGAAGTCGAAGTTCATGGCAATTTGTGGTAACGAATCTAAAATGGCCGTGAGCACATGGCGTGACATGGGGAAAAGAACTATGGGAGGAAGAAAGGAACACTCTCAAGGACATGTGCAGACATGCAGCCAATCAGCAGCCAGCCAGCTTCTGTGATGTCACAGCCCTATAAATAGGGCAGCCATGTTAAATTCTGCCACTTGTCACTGTGTCTCATATGCCCAAGCATCTCTCTGTAGCAGCACTAGATTGCACTCTGTGCAAAAGACTTCCCATTTTCAGGTTACTGGGGTGAAATACCTTTCAAATACACAGGTGTGTGTCATATACACACCTGTTCCTGAACCAGCGTTTTTTTTTTTATTTTGGGATATTGCAATCTATGGCAAAGAGTTAATTTTTTCACTTATTGTGGGGAACTCTAAATCCAGTGTGTGTATTTCTGCTGTACACACATCTGAAATCCATCCAGTTCAGTCTATAATGAACACAGAAGATGTGCAAATATTCCATTCACTTGTGATCTCTGTTTTACATCAATTCCTGTCCCTTTTTGGCTTTAGCAATACTGATGGATTATTGACTGATTGAAAACGGACACTGATGGATGAAAGGAAGGGCAACATGATCAGTGACGTCAACGCAAAATTACTGCCGACACTCTCTCCACTCTTTCGGGGGGAGGGGGAGGGTCTACATGTATCAACGTTTAACAGAGCACATTCTGTCATAATCTGTAGAATCATCTGATGGTGGAGTAAAAGGAGTGCGTTCTTTGACGCTATAGTAGGATCTTTTCCCACAGCTTGGTTCTTTCTAGATGGCGCTGACATTACTTTCCTTATTTGGTCAGTTTTGACCCCGTAACTGCCCAGAGAAGTGAAGTGTGAAGCGATTCTAAGGGCCATATGTATGAACCTGTTTAGGTCTAAAACTCACTTTTTTGCAAATAGGTTACTATGGGCAAAAGATTGAATTTTAGACCTAAACAGTTTCATACATGTGGCCCTAAGAGTCGTCTGCATGTCATACTAAATCACAGCATTGTTTCAATACTAAACCACGCTCCCTATGCATATTTCTGCATGGCACAATGTTCTACAACACCATACAGGCTATCCGCAGTCAAGAAATAGCCGTTTTAACGCGATTCGTCGCAAATTAATTCTGAACGATCCGAATTTTTTGGGGAAAATACGGCGAATTGGCTGAATAACATTTTTTAGAAATTCGCTCATCTCTAATAGCAACTCTGATTAATAAGATACAAACTTTTGAATATAACAATCGAGAGGAAACAAAGTAATAATTCATATCCTTTATTAATTTTACACTAAAAAGCTAGACACAAAACATATATTCAAATACGATAATGTGGATAGTACATATTCCGAAGGGATTATTATCACAAATACATTTATATATTTGTTCCCGTGTGCATTTGCAAACATTAATCTGGCTTTGATAATTTTCTTTTGGAGTAATGGCTTCTTCCTGGCAGAGTGGCCTTTCAGCCCATGTTGACACAGTAATCATTTCACTGTGGATAATGACATAATCTTAGCAGCTTCTGCCAGCATCTTCACAAGGTCTTTTGCTTTTGTTCTTGGGTTGCTATGCACATGAAGGACCAAAGCACGTTCATCTCTGTGATACAGAACCCGTCTCCTTTCTAAGCGTTATGATGGCCTGGATGGCATTCCCCTTCTTTGTTTGTTACTTGCATATATATTGCTTGTACAGATGAACGAAGGTCTTCTGGGTACCTTCAGGTAATGTGGAAAATGCACCCAAGAGATGATTTCCAGGCTTGTGCATGTCCACAATTCTCTTCCTGATATCTTGGCTGACTTCTTTAGGTCTCTCCATGATGTTACACACAGAAACAGTGTGTTTCTGGTGTGCTATAAAAAATACAATCACAGGTGTGTCGCTAATGAATCCAGATTTTGCCAATAAACCTATCAGAAACTTCCAAAGATATGACATCATCATATTTGCTGTCCAAAATTATTTAATAGCATAGTAATCCAAGTGTATGTAAACTTTTGACTTTAAAGGACGTAATTAAAATGCCTTAAAAAATTATTTCTCTCATTATTCTGGCATATAGCAAATATAAATAATTTTGTTAATCCTAAGTAACCTAAAATGTATAAGGTTTATTCAGATTTCATGTCAGATAGTGAAAAAAAACATACTTATGAGTATTGTTATACAGTGTATGTAAAATTTCTGTTTCCACAACTCGGCCCGCAGATTAAGTGACACTACGCTTCACGACACCTTGGGACGTTTGCATACGTCCAGGTCTTTGGGGTTCACACACCCTGGGGACGTATGCATACGTCCATGAGGATTTCGCGCAAACTCTAAAGCAGAGTGTCGCGCGATCGGCGCGGGATGTCAGCTGTATCTTACAGCGACAGCCCGCGGTGTAGCGCCACGACCCGAGATCGATCGGGCGTGGAGGAGGTAGGGGGGTTAACCCCTTAATTATCGCGACTATCGGGTTCACAATATCTTAAGGAAGACGCAGGGGGAGATAGCTCCTCCTGCGTCTCTGGTCGGCGACAGCAAGCACCACACGATCGTGCAGCTGTGTGACGTCACGATGCCCGGCCGTGCCCTGTGGGCATGGCCCGGCATCGTGACTGACAGTTGTCATAGGAACAATACACAGCCACAAGCTGTGTAGTCCTGTTTCCTATTTGATATGAGGAATCTGAAGATCTCTCATTCAAATCCCCTATGGGGAAAAGTAAAAAAAAAAAATCGTGAAAAAGTACGAAAAGTAAACACAATGTTGAAAAACAAGTAAAAACACAAACACGAAAATAAAATAAAAACACATACACCACCCTTTTCCCCTTACACAAACGCAGATCGCCCCAAAAAGATAAAAAATAAATATGATCCATATTTGGTATCACCTTGTGCGTATCGACCTGCCCTAGAAATCTGTTCATGCTAATTAACCCGTACGCTGAACGACGTTAAAAAAAAAAATCAACATATTAAGAGTTTTGTTTCATACCACAGCACATAAAATGGAATAAAAGCGATCAAAAATTCCTATAAATGCCAAAGTGTGCAATTAATCGTCAGTTCATCCGCAAAAGAAAAGTCCCTTACACAGCTCCGTATACAGAAAAATAAAAAATGTATGGCTCTCAGGAGATAGCGATGATTAAATATTGTTTTACACAATAAAAACACTTTCCTTTTTTTTAAAGTGCTTCAAAAAAAACTATATAATCAGGATATCGCCATAATTGTATCGACCCAAAGAGTAAAGCTAAAATTATCACGGATACTGCACGGTCGAGCGCTGTTAAAAATAAAAATCACTAACTAGGATTAGCAGTATTTTTCTTCACCCTGACTTCCAATATGGATTTAAAGCGATCAAAAGCCTTGTCCCCCACAAATTGATACTAATAAAATAACGTCAACTAATCTGGCAAAGAAAAGTCCTACACAGATCCAAACACAGAAAAAATTTAAAAGTATGGCTCTCAGACTATGGCGATGCAAAAACGTATTTTCCTGGTTGAATAAAAGTGTTTTTAATTGTCTTAAAGCAGTAAAACATTAAAAAAAATTTACAAATTGGGTATCGCTGTAATCGTATTGATCAGCTGAGTAAGCTATGCATAGCATCATATATACCGGTACATGTGACGCTATATAAATAAATAAAAATCACTACCTAGATTGCTGTATTTTGTTTCTTCAAAAACGTCTCACAAAAACTTAATAAAACAGCGCATCATATGCACCCCATGATGTTACCAATAAAAACATCAAACTCATCGCAAAAAAAACAAAGCACAGATAATCAGCTCCCGTAATACAGAAAATTTAAAAAAGTTATGGTTTGGTCAGAATAGGAAAACTTAAAAACGCAATTTTTGTATAGACATTTCTATTGTGTAAAAATAATAAAACTGAAAAAAAATCTATATTAAACATCTATATCATTGTAATTGTACCAACCCCCATAGTAAAGTTTTCTTGTCTTTTACACTGCACGGCGAACATTGTAAAATTGAAATCAAAAACAATGACGGAACTGCTTGTTTTCCCCCATTTTCATGGCCCACCCCCAATGCTACAAAAAACTTGGAAAACACCTGTTGCACACGAAATTGCACAGATACACCCCTTGAGATGAGATCCCATGAGGCGTATGAATCCAACAATGGGGCAGCTTCTGGAAGTTTCTCTTAGTTCAGCTACTTTCTTGGGGGGCTTGCAAAGGTGACATGGCCCCAACCAAAATCTGCGTTCCAAAAGACGAAATACGCGCTTCTCTCCCTTGTACGCTCTGACATGCTCCCAAAAGAGTTGATACCCCACATGTAGGATATTGCGAATTGGAAGAATGGCTTAACCCAAATTTGGGGGTTCTTTTTTACCGGCTTAACTTGTAAATATGAAACATTTGTAAGCTAAAATTGCAGGATAGTTGGATAAAAAATTCTTTTTTAATTTTCACAGCTAATGCTTAAAAAAAATTGGGGAATCACCTGTGGGGTCTATATACTCACTTGCACCCCTGAATATAATTCCTTAAGGGAGTGTAGTTTCCAATATGGGGTCTTTAGGGGTGATTTATTTAGTTTTAGCACCTTAGGGTTGTCCTCAAACCTGAAATGGCACCAAATTAAAATCGTATTGAAAATCAGACCCAGAGTCCAGTAGGTTGCTCCTCCTATTCTATGGCTTGTGGTTGAGCAATAGTGCCTAGCGGCCATCATATGGGATATCTCTAAAACGGCCAGAACCTGGCTGAATTGGAGCATTATGTTGATTTACCTAGTCAATTTACTGTTTTCAGTGAGATAATGGATAAATATTGAAAATCTGCAGAAACCTAGTGAAAATTAGAAATTTCACTCCACTTTGCTTTAATTTCTGTGTAATACCAAAGGATTAACAAACTTCCTAAAACACTGTTGTTAATACTATAAGGGGTCTAGTTTCTTAGAAGGTGTTCATTTATGGGGGTATCTAACATGGCAGGCCCACTCTAGGCATTATTGCAAATTTTATTGAAAATGTGAGAAATTACTACAAGGTTTCTAAGCCCTCTAATGTCGTAAAAAAAAAATCATTTAAAAAATGATGCCAACCTATAGTGAACATATGGTAGATGCTAGTTTTTAACTATTTTGTGGTGAAGGAGAGTTTGCAGTACAGCCAAACAGCAGTGTGGGAAAGGTTTAAAGCTGAGCATTTTGAGCGAGTGAACGAGTCTTGCGAGTGTTTTCTTTAAGTGATGTTTTTTGCTTTTATAGTGTGAGCGAGACTTGAGATTGACGAGGGAGAAGTCCTGTTTAATCCTCACAGCAAATACTTGTGTTTTTATACTGTAGTTTATTTTTTATTGTAGTTCATTTAAAATCCTAAAGAAGACATATAGTTGTATAATGTTGGCTTACACTTGTTTTGTGTTAGATTTCATTTATGTATTTATAGTGTTAATAGAGTAGTTAGTAGTCTATTAGTTAGGAAACTCACACAGTTGCTGAGCCATTGTTGAGTCCACGTGACAGGTCAGGTGACTGGTCAGGGGTGTGGTTACCTATCAGCAGAGCATAAATTGCATCTGTGTGGGGCCTGCTAAGGCCTTTTGCTTCTGAAGGAGAGTTGCTAGTAAGCCAAACAGCACGTGTGTGGGAAGGAAAGGTTTAAAGCTGGGAGCATTTTGAGCGATTGGAACGAGTCTGCGAGTGTTTTCTTTAAAGTGTAGTTTTTTAATTTTAAGTTGTGGAGACTTGAGATGTGGGAGAAGTCCTTGTTAATCTTCGCAATTATTGTGTTATATACCTTGTGTTTATTTATTATTGCAGTACATTAAATAATCTTTAGCAGACATATAGGCTTTATACTGTAGCTACACTTGTTTTGTGTATAGATTACATTCTATAGTATTATAGTGTTAAAGAGATAGTTTTAGTCTATAGTTAGAAACATACACAGTTGCTGAGGCCTTGTTGAGTCCCCCACCCACGGTTGTCCTGGTCAGGTGACTGGAGTCAGGGGTGTGTGGTTACCTAATCAGCAGAGCATAAATTGCAACTGTGAAGGGGCTGCTAAGGCCATTTGCTTCTGAAGGAGAGTTTGCAGTACAGCCAAACAGCAGTGTGGGAAGGTTAAAGCTTGAGCATTGTTGAGCGAGGTGAACGAGTCTTGCGAGTGTTTTCTTTAAAGTGTAGTTTTTTCTTTAGTGTACGGGAGACTTGAGATTGAGAGGGTGAAGTCCTTGTTAATCTCCAGCAAATACTTGTGTTTATACCTGTGTTTATTTATTATTGCAGTAAATTTAAAATCTATAGCAGACATATAGTTTATACAGTAGCTACACTTGTTTTTTGTATAGATTAATTTATAGTATTTTAGTGTATAAAGAGTAGTTAGTATAGTCTATAGTTAGAAACATACACAGTTGCTGAGGCCTTGTTGCAGACTCGTGGGATTGGTCAGGTGACTGAGTCAGGGGTATGTGGTTACCTAACAGCAGAGCATTAATTGCAACTGTGTGGGGCTGCTAAGGGCCTTTTGCTTCTGAAGGAGAGTTTGCAAGTACAGCCAAACTGCAGTGTGGGACAGGTTTAATTGCTGGAGAGCATTTTGAAGCGACTCCCCCTCCTAGTGAACGAGTATTGCGAGTGCCAGTGTCTTCTTTAAAGTGTGTTTTTTATTTTAAGTGTGGAGACTTGTGCTTTGAGAAGGACTTTAGATTTGGGGAGTTTAGAGGGGACAGTATGTGTGATTAATTATTATTATAATTTCAGTCATATATCTTTTTGGTAACATCCCAATGTGTTCCATGTTTGACAATGCTGTCCAGTACACAAACCTGTGCAATGTATGCCATCCTTGAGCAACGTTCGAGGGGCTTACTGCTGGTGCAGATGTGTGCAAACTGCACATTTAGAAGCCAGGATGCCTGGATTCTAAAATGAGAAAGTGGACGGACACTGAGTTCCATTGCCAACTTGGAAAGAGAGTCCGGCTGCCCCATGAGCAATCAATCAACACTGGTGTAGATACTGGGGAGGGTGGTAGCCTGGAGGTGCAGGAACATAAGGCAGCTTGATGGGGTAACAGTAAGAAGAAGGGCAGATGGAAGGTGTCAGGGGAGGCTAGTTCCTAACTGGTACACCCCAACAAAATTTGCAAAGATTGGCGGATGAGGGGGATGTCGGTTCAGAAATATCATTGCTGCAGCAAGACACTAACCCTGTCTGCTCCAGTAAGATGGGGGAATAGGAGTGCAGGGTCAGGCTAGACAGGTGCTAGTAGTTGGGGACTCAATTATTAGGGGCACAGACAGGCAATCTGCCACAAAGACCGGGGATCATCGAACAGTGTGTTGTTTAACTGGGCTCCGGGTTCGACGACATTATCGCGGGATAGGGGTTGAACAGATTGCCTGGGTGGGGCTGGTGAGAATCAGCTGGTCATGGTCCACATTGGCACCAATGACAAAGTTAGAGGTAGTGAGTTGTCTTAAAAACGATTTCAGGGACTTAGGCCAAAAGCTACAGGGCAAGGACCTCCAACGGTATATTTTCAGAAATATTACCTGTTCACGAGCCACACCCAGAGAGGCAGCGGTGGGATTAGAGAAGGTGAATAAGTGGCTCAAAAATTGTGTAGGAAAGAGGGATTTGGAGTTTTTGGTAGACGAACTGGGCCTGACTTCTGTCTAGGCTACAGGACTTCTATGCTAGGGATGGGCTGCACCTAAAAGGGGAGGGTGCAGCTCGTATTGGGGGACAAATGGCCATGGGAACGTGAGGAATATTTAAACTAGAGGACTGGGGGGCCGAGGGGTAATGCAACAATATAGCATGCAAGATAGTGAAGATAGTGAGCTGGGAATTAGGCATAAACAGGGGCGGTAGAGTGGAGGGACGGGGTGTAGCAATAGATAAAAATATAGGAGAAAGGAATTAAAAGCTGAAAAATCTATAAAATTGCTTGCTGACAATGCAGGAGTTTCTGACCAACTAAAATTAATGAACTAGATGTTATTAATAGCTGAAGAACAAATATGACATATAGTGGGGATAAACTGAGACCATGCTGGCGGAGAGATACGACTGGGCAGTTAACTTACAGGGTTAAGTCTATTTAGAAAGCGATCGTAATGGACCGGAAAGGGGGAAGGTGTCTGTCTATATGTAAAATCCTGGTCTGAAGTCCAACACTGCGGGAAGAGTATAGGATACAGGTAGATGAACATGTGGAATAATTATGGGCTAAATATACATGGGAGGTTACTCAATAACAATTATAATACTAATAGGTGGCGTCTGCTATAGGCCCCCCTAATATTACAGAACCCATGAAGATGTACTCCTCAGCAAATAGATGAGGAGGCTAATACAGAATGTGGTTAATTTTTATGGGCGACTTTACTATCCAGACATCAATTGGGAATCTGAAGCTTGTAGCTCTCATAAAGGAAAACAGGTTTTTTGTCAATAACTAATGATAATTACCTTTGCCAAATGGTGCAGGAAACGACTAGTGGTAAGGCCCTTTAGACCTAATATTTAAACTAATGACCTGACAGAGGTAAGAAAGGTTCAGGTTGAGGGGCAACTAGGGGAAATAGTTGACCATTAATATAATCAAATTTCCGTTATTCCTTCAATAGAGTTTTTTGTCAAGGTGCCACCAAAAACACTGAATTTTAGGAAGGCTAATTTTATTCTGCTTAGGGATGGCCCTAACCGTTATTGGAATGGGACATTGTGTTTAAATATGGCAGAACTCAATAATAAATGGGAATATTTTAAAAACATCCTAGGCTCCACTGTGAGACGGTAAAAACTTATGGTAATAAAAAAATTAGGAAAAAGGAAAAAACCCCAATGTGGGATCAACAAGGATGTATAAACGAGGCAATAAAAAACAAAGAAAGCGTTCTATTCACCTACTTAAACAGGAGGGCAGGAGAGGCACTAAGAAGCTATAGAGAAAAAATCAAAGTGTGTAAAAATAAAGATTAAACGGAAGCAAAGCTGGAGACAGGAAAAAGACATATTGTATAGAAAGTAAAACTAACCCCAAAAATATTTTTTTAACTATAGTAAATCAGTAAAAAAATTACAAACGGAAAATGTTGGGCCCTTTGAAAAATACTGGAGGGAGAGACAAGAGACAGTAGAGGGCGATGAGAAAAAAAGCTAAACGTATTAAACACTTTTTTCTCACTGTATTTTTTTACGAGGAGGATGACTTCCTGTTGAAAACAGAGAGGATGTGGTAAACTCCAAAATAAAAGTTTCTTGTCTAACCAGGATGAAGTGCAAGCTCCGTCTTTGGAAGATTAAAATAGACAAATCCCAGGTCCTGATGGCATACACCCACGTGTCTAAGAGAGTTAAGTGATGATCATAGATAGGCCACTATTTCTTAAATATTCATGGACTGTTAATAACGGGGGTTGTCCCAAGGATTGGGCATAGCAAATGTTGGTGCCAATATTCAAAAGGGGTCAAAAAGGATCACAGGAAACTATAGGACAGTAAGCTTAACCTCTGTTGTAGGTTAAAATCGTTTGAAGGTTTTCTAGAGATGCTATCTGGGGAGTATCTCCTGAAACATAAATGTATAACGCCCGTTTCAGCCATGCGGTTCATGAAGGGATCGGTACCTGTCAGGACTAATCTCATCAGCTTCTATGAGGAAGTCAGTGCTAGGACTGGATCGGGAGTGAGGCACTGGATCGTCATATATCTAGATTTTTCTAATGCATTTGATGCGGTGCACATAAAAGGTTGTAAATAAAATCGAGGACAATGCTTGGACTGGGGGGAAAATGTGTGCAAAGTGGGTAAGTAACTGGCTCCACTGATAGAAAACAAAGGGGTAGTAATTAACGGGTACATACTCAGACTGGATCGCTGATATAGTGGGGATTACCACAAGGTTCAGTATTGGGCCCTAATCCTCTGTAAAACATTTTCATTAATGATCTTACACAGGGTATACACAGTAGAATATCGATCTTTGCAGACGGATACTAAGTCTATAAAGTAAATCAAACACAATAGAAGGATAAATATGTTAAATTACCAAGGGATCTGGATAAGTTGGGGCCTGGGCAGGGAAAAATTGAAGATGAGGTTTAAAACTGATAAATGCAAGGTTATTTTTTTTTTTTGCACATGGGGAACAGAAATCCGAATTACTGATTACATGTTAAATGGAAAAAACACTGGGTAAAAGTGGGAATGGAGAAGGAATTGGAGAATCCTGGTGGACACAGTAAACTTATTGTAGCAGCCAGTGTCAGACTGCTGCAGCAACAGCAAATAGGATCATGGGGTGCATTAAAAGGGGCATAGATGCACATGATGAGAACATTATTCTCCCATTATACAATGTCACTGGTTAGACCACACATCGGAATATTGTGTACAGTTTGGGGCACCATGTGCACAGGGAAAGACATTGTAGAGCTTGATACAGGTACAAAGGGGGGCCAACAAAAATAATAAAAGGACTGGGTGTGACTACAGTACACAGAAAGGATTGGCAAGATTAGGAGTTATTTAGTTTTAGAGAAAAGAAGGACTCGGGGGGACATAATAAACATGTTTATATACATCCAAAGGTCAAATATAGAGATCTCTCCAAGATTTTATTTATACAACCGGGCTGTATCTAGACATGGGGCATTCCTCATTTTTTTTTTACGGTCTGAAGAACGAAAGTTTCTACATAAACTTAGAAAGGGATTCTTTACTGTATGAGCAGTGAGGACTAATGGAATTCTCTGCCAGGAGGTGACCTGGTCATGGTGAGTTCAATTACCGGTTCAAAAGGGTTTGGATGCTATTTCTTGAGCGTATAATATAACAAGTTATAGTACTAGGATTCAGGAGAGGGGTCATTGATCAAGGGTTTTTTCTGATTGCCAGATCTGGAGTCAGAAGGAAATTTTTCCCTAAAATGAGGACAATTGGCTTCTACCTCATTGGGGTTTTTGCCTTCCTCTGGATCACACCTTAGCACAACAGGCTGAACTAGATGGAAAGAATTGTACTTTTTTTAGCCTTACAAACTATGAAACTATGAAACTATGAATAATTATACGTCTTGACGCAGACAATTTTGAAACTTTCAAAAATGACCAAATTTTTACCGAAAATTTTTCATGAAATTTTGATATTTTTAAGAAAAACAAACATGGATTGTATGGATCAAAATTTCTTACTAAATTAAAGCACAAGATGTGTCATGAGAAAACAACTTGTGAATCAAGATGGATAGGTATACAGGTCAAAAAGTTATTCTCACATAAAGTGACATATTGCCAGATTTCAAAAATAGGGCTGATGGCGTCAGGAAGGCCAAACAAATGGCTAGCGTCCCTTAAGGGTTTTAACAAGCATTATATCAAGTATAAATTTGATCTCACATAAATAAATAATTTACCCATATAAATGTAATCTTAAATAAATAAATAATCAATATGGCAGGATAATATTACAAAATCATTCAGCTGTGGCCACTTCATCTTGGGAAATGGGAAACTGAGAATGTACTGAACACACATCTTCATCTGTTCCAGTAGTTGGACCTTCATGGATCAATCATTTGTGGTTAATCTAATGATATGTTATGAATACATTTAGTTTGTCTTATCAATGTCAATCTCCAATCATATGTAAAGTAGTTCAAGTTTAATTATCAACATACAAGATACAAACTTTCTAGACATTCATATGTTTTGTTATGGTTAGAGATGGGCGAATTTCTCAAAAATTCCATTCGCCGAGTTCACCGAGTTTTCAGACAAAATTTGTTTTGACCCAAATGAATTCTGAGTGAATTGCGTTAAAAAATAGCTATTTCCTGGCTGCAGAGAGCCTGTAGGGTGCTGTAGAACATTGTGCCATGCTTAAATATGCAGAGGGAGCTTGGTTTGGTCTTCATACAATGCTGTGTTTTTGTATGAAACGCATATGACTGCCGCCGCTCTTAGAATCGCTTCACTCTAAAATTGCCTGGGCACTTAAGGGTGCAAAACTGACCAAATAACTGATATGGGAATGCAGCCTGATAAAGTCATGGCAGCGCCAGCAGGAAAAAAACAAGCTAAGGGCTAAGATCCCACCATAGCTTCAAAGAACACAATAGTAGGTTCCCGCCACAGATCGCAGCACAGTAAGTGGACGTCAAAGCAGGAGTACCCTGCGAGGCCACAGCATCCGGTGTCACTTACCGGCCATGTGTTGACCACACACTAGGTCATACATTTACTCACAGATGACAATTGACAACCCCAGCCAAGAGTCGGTGGGTTTGTCACACACAACCCCTAGTTTGCATGGCCCGGGAGCAGGTGAGGGACTCTCACCTGTCCTCAACCCCCCTCTGTCCCGTTCACTTCCCACAGCCAGAGAACTACTATGTGCTGTTGCCTCTGCACCACTATACAGTGAGGACAAAATATTTGAGGACAGTGGGCAGCAAAGAGGTGGGGAAGACATCCGCTGCTTCTTGCAGAAGCGGGAAAATAGTGATGAGGAGAGTTGCAAAGGGGGGTTATGTTGCGAGCGGTCAGGCTTTGTCCAGCGACACCGTTTAAGGTGGACGGTGGTGACAGGCAAACACTAATCGATGTAGCAGATCGCACTTGGGAGCCTGGTGAAGCAAGCAAGGCTGGGACAAGGTATTCTGGTGCCTTAGGTAAACAAGGCATAAACTGCCCCCCAAATGGAAAATTCAGCCAACTACATGCCTCCTTGTGCCCCATTTTCTCCCTGGGATGAAGTGGTGCCCCACGTGGCCGCCTACCCTCGACTACCCATTGTCCCAGCCCTTCCGTTTTCTCTACATTAAGTTTTAGGAGACGGGAGGAGAAGAAGGAGGATTTGGACGACGGACAATCTGGGATCTTGGACAGTAGAGAGTTAATGTCTGGGACGGAGATGTAAAGTTGGGTGTCATCAGCATACTGGTGGTTTTGAAAGCCATGTGATGCTATGAGCTGACCCAGACCAACAGTGTACAAGGGTTTCATAATTATCATTGGGAGAAGAGAACAGAAGCTTGCGTGTCAGGCAGTGGTGCAGCCCTTAAGTCGGTAGTGTGGCCGGGAGTCAGCAGGGTGGCAGCAGTGCGAGGTTGGGAGCCGTTTTAGACCACCCACTTTGCAGGTCCCAGAAAGTAGCAACACGGGGTCTCACCGGGGCAGTGGTGGTAACAGTCAGTCAGTGCAGAGCTTTGGTGGTAAAATCACCTACTCGGCGGTGTGCCAGTTTTTTGATGAGACACCAGAGGAGGGTTGAACATAACTATATGTAGAATCTGTGGGCAGAAAGTAAAGTGTGACCAGGGACCTAACGTTGGCATCACGGCTTTGCATCAACATCATGCAGTGTCACCATACGTGTTTCAGATGTGGTGGTCCATCCTGTCCCAACAGCAGCAGCACCCAGTTGCATGCCTCCCATTTCAGGCAGTCAAGGCTTCACCACCTCTGCCGAAGATAACTCCCTGTCTGTTACATCATCTACCGGTCCAGATACTCCTGCTCCTCGGCACTCATGGTGCCAGCAGTCATTCACCGAGACGATTGCCAAGAGACAGCAGTATGTATCTAGCCATCCCTAAGTGCAGAAGCTGACTGTGCTCCTGTCCAAGTTGGTGGTACTGCAGTTCCTCCCTTTTCATGTGGTGAACTCTTCACCATTCAAAGAACTGGCCAGGAAACTTGGCATTCACTTCTGCCATTGTAACGACATGGGTAGTGGCTCCTCTGGACCACCGCAAGCGGTGGTATCGGTCACGCCTCGGAGCAGGGTCTAAGTAGGTCCTGGTTTTCACCAGAGCCCGCCAAAAGGCAGGATGGACTTTCTGTGGCGGGAATCCTACCAGGTCGCTACCCCTGGCGCGACTAGCTTGAGGTGGCAGCCGAGGCACAGCGAGGTACCGAATCGTAAGATGAAACTCGTAGTCAAAGGTCAGGCCAACAGGTCAGGGCAGGCAGCGGAGATTCGAGGTCAGGTAACGTACCAGAAAGGTCTGGTACACGGGTAGACAGGAGCTGATGAACAGGGGGAAATTGATGAACAGGAATAAATATATTAACGGGGAAATTTATGAATGGGGAAATTGATGAACAGGAATAAATATATTAACAGGGGGAAATTTATGAACGGGGGGAAATTGATGAACAGAGAAAGGTCATTAACGATTTTTGATGGTCCAAGTGGACAGGAGTATTCCCCTGGGCGAACGAAGTCACATATGGGAGGAAATGCTCCGGGTCATGCAAGATGACATTGATTTGTGGCTTTCTCCACGACAACTGAAAATTAGAACCATTGTTACAGACGATGGAAAGAGCATGGTGTCCGCACTGCGTAGAAGGAGGGCTGAGCCATGCTCCCTGCATGGCATACATGTTCAGTCTGGTTGTTCAAGTATTACACCCATCTGCAAAAATCAATTAGGCTGTGCACATCCATATATTTTGAAAAACGTAAGCATAGGTGCACACTGAAAAGGCAATAGCATACATCTAAAACAAAAATCAGTGGCACACTAAAAACTAAGTGAAACATCAAGGTATATAGGAATATTGGAAATGCATTACTGCTAAGGAAAATATGAAAAACCTGGGACTCTTAGTTTACAGTTTTTGATCAAAGATTGTATTAAGCTCACCTCCCAATAGAGTCAAGGGGATCCCAGCACAGGTGAGTCTCTAACACTGAACATGTTACCTCACTAGGAGTCAATTCAGACTACAACATCTCAGGGCGTGATAGGAACCTGCTATTGAATTATCCTGCACCAGTTTAAAAGAGGTAAGGGGAGTGCAGCAAGCCAATGAGGTTGCCATTCCTCAAATAGACTCATTCCTCATTACTGCTAATGCATTTCCAATATTCCTATATACCTTGATGTTTCACTTAGTTTTTAGTGTGCCACTGATTTTTGTATTAGATGTATGCTATTGCCTTTTCAGTGTGCACCTATGCTTACGTTTTTCAAAATATATGGATGTGCACAGCCTAATTGATTTTTGAAGTCTATTTGAGGAATGGCAACCTCATTGGCTTGCTGCACTCCCCTTACCTCTTTTAAACTGGTGCAGGATAATGTACCAGACTCTGTTTAATGAAGATATCTGTATATGATAAATACACACCCTGTATTTGACTCCAAATGAACCCACTAACAGGCTTGGGTAACCCTTGGATATAAATTGCACTCTAGAAATCACCAGGAAAAAATATCTCGTATGTGGCGTGTAAAAACGGCGTGGATTTTACAGAATATGAAAGCACAAACAGGCTTAAATAACCCTTGGATATAAATTGCGCTACAGAAATCACCAGGAAAAAATTAACTCGTATATGGTGTTTAAAAATACCGTGTACTTTACTGAATATAAAAGCACAAACACACTTAATTAACCCTTGGATATAAATTGCGCTACAGTAATCACCAGGAAAAAATTAACTTGTATGTGGCGTGTAAAAACGCCGTGTATTTTACTGAATATAAAAGCACAAACAGGCTTAAATCACCCTTGGATATAAATTGTGCTACAGAAATTACCAGGAAAAAATTAGGGCGTAGGTGGTGTTTAAAAATACCGTGTATTTTACTGAATATAAAAGCACAAACACGCTTAAATAACCCTTGGATATAAATTGCGCTACAGTAATCACCAGGAAAAAATTAACTGGTATTTGGCGTGTAAAAACGCTGTGTATTTTACTGAATATAAAAGCACAAACACACTTAATTAACCCTTAGATATAAATTGCGCTACAGAAATCACCAGGAAAAAAAGAACTCATATGTGGCGTGTAAAAATGCTGTGTATTGTACTGAATATGAAAGCACAAACAGGCTTAAATAACCCTTGGATATAAATTGTGCTCCAGAAATAACCAGCAAAAATTAACTCGTATGTGGCATGTAAAAACGCTGTGTATTTTACTGAATATGAAAGCACAAACAGGCTTAAATAACCCTTGGATATAAATTGTGCTCCAGAAATCACCAGGAAAAATTAACTCGTATGTGGCATGTAAAAACACTGTGTATTTTACTGAATATAAAAGCACAAACAGGCTTAAATAACCCTTGGATATTCAATGCGCTCCAGAACTGACCAGATGGCATTAAAATGTATATGGGGCAGAATTAGACCCACCCTGGACTTGAATTACAATACCCCACAAACTGAATCAAAATGATAACGGAAGAGGAGCAGTCTCTGATAAAAGCAGTGACACCCCCCAAAATCAATGTTAAAAACAAATTTCTTTTGTGTGAGATCTCTGCAGCAGCAGCTGCAGCAGCGGCACAATGAGAGCAGTGTGAGCAGCCAGCATGGCGTCCGGACTACAGTATATAGTGCTGTGACGTCACAGAATCCCGCTGGTCTCTGATTGGCTTCATCTCTGCACATGTCATTGAGGGTGTTCCTTTCTTCCTCCCAGAGTTCTTTGCCTCATGTAACGCCATGTGCTTGCAGTCATTCTAGCAATTAAAAACACGCTTCGTTCCCATGAATCACCCTAATCTTCGGCTTCGTGCAGAATCAGAGTTTTCCTGAAATTCTAAATGAATTCCACTTCATTAGAATCGATTCGCCTATCTCTAGTTATGGTTATTGTAATATTCAGCAATATGTAAGAAAGTGTCTCACCGCACTTTATAAATGTTTCCCATTGTGAGACACATTTATGTGCACCAAAAAGTGCCCTGTGACAAATTTTTGTCTCAGCCTCGACACTTTGAAAATGGCATGACAAGATTTGTATGAAAGTGTAACACGGCTATTCAAAAAATGTGACGCATCGTAGGTGCCATGGTTGATGCATCAGAAAAGACTCAACAGAATTCCTGACAGACAGCTGCAACCATGCTAAATAAACTCTCATTGGCAACCAGACAAAAAATATGATTTATTTTCCAAATAACGCCACTAAAGTGATCGAAACGAAATTATAATAATTATAAAACCAGAAAAAAATTTAATAATATAAAATTAATATCAAATGATATAATAAACAAAAATATGAAACTATATAATATAAAATTAATATCAAATGAAATTATATACAATTAATATCAAATGATATAATATTCTAAAACCATTATAAAATCTACGGTAAATCCCATCCTCAATCGGGTATTTACGGAGTTATCATAGTATTATCAGTGATTACATACATGTCACAGCAGGCTAGAAATAAAATTAAAGCTGGTAGACTAGCATGTAAGTGAATAGAAACTATCGTAGTGATCTTGCTTGGCACACCTCAAGTCTCAGCGAGATCTCAGGAGACGGCTACTGCCATATGTAGAAGTAAGACTCAGAGCAGGAAAATAAAACTGAAACAGTGATCAACATCTGATTAAAATTAGTTTTATTTAAGTAAAAATGGGAATAAAAGATTGAACTAAAAAATGTTACTAAAAATTTCATTTAAAATCTTGCCCAACTGACCCACTGACTTACATTTGGATAAACAAAAAATGTAATTACAATCTAAAAGTATAAAAGATATATCTTGTTAAATTTTAATTATAAAAAAAAGAAAAATCTGTACGAAATTTGAAAAATTAAAGTTAGAAATTTAACTCAATGAACTGAATTAGTGTCTATGGAGACGAAGAGAAGCTCATAATGTCAATTAAACTTTTAAATGTTTCTCTTTCGACTACGTCACATTGCTCTACCTCCTGCACAACTGTGAGTCTCAATTTGTGGTTAGAATGTTGCAAGAGATAAAAAACTGTTAGTGTCAATTATAGTTAAGAAGATTGCATTTGTATTCAAATAGTTTCTTCTCCTCTTCTCTATAGCAAAATTGATTTTCCATTTTGAGTTAAAATCTTTTGGGAAATCCGGGGGTACAGTGTTTTTTTCTTTGGCATTTTATCACCTCCCTTTAAATATTGTTGCAGACCAACACATCACTTTATGGCAACAATATTTTTTTTTTTAAAATTTTTATTTTTAAAAAGACATTTTTTTTTTTATAAAAAACTCCCCCTTTTGTAAAATTCAACAAAAAACCCAAGCATACTCCCATATATATACTTTTTTGGCCGAAATTTTTAAAAACCATTGAAACGGGAATTTAACAATATTGATCAATTAAAGGTGTCGATTTTGGCAAGAAAACGCACCAAAAATAAAACAGGGGGTTTTTTTTTAAGTTTAAAACCCAAACTGATTCGTTCCATTCCCCAAAAACCCATTAAACCCATCCACTCTTTTTTAAAAAAAGAACGCTAAAACACCCGCAAAAATTTTGTTTTCCCAAAAAACGCCCCCCCCCCCCCCCCCCCCCCTAGTACAAAATTTTTGGAAAACACTAAACCCCCCAGCGAAGCGTTTCCAGGCGCCCCATTATCCAAAAATTTTTCCGGTACCCCCCTCCCCTCAAAGGGGGGCAATACTTTACAAGGTCTCCATTCACTAATTGTTTTCCACTGCCCCAGGAGGGACACCCTGGGGGGCCCCTTTTTAGTAGTATATTTTTGGGGGGGGCATAAAACATGAGCCCCTTGAATAGCTGTCGCCCCAGCGGGACGTTTTTTGAACTATATCACCCACCAACCTAGTAGACTAACCCCCGGGGAGCACAAAACCTTGCGGGCAGTCCAACCCTTCTCACCAAAAACCCCCTTGAACCTGGGCCAAAATTTTTAAAAATTTCCCTTTTTTTTTTTTGGGGGCACATCCATACCAATGGTATAGGGGCCTCTCGCTTTATTACATCTGGTGCAAAATCGGGTTCCCATTTTCCCCATCGGGGCCAAAATCGGTAGGTTTTAATAATATCCCCTGTGTAACCATTTAATTTTGTATAAAACTGACCCCTACACAAATTTACTGTGGACCTCCATGACGCCGCCACTTTTCCCAAAATGAGGGGCTCCAGTCGGGAAATGCCCCCACACCACTTCTCAAAGGCCTTTTTAATAGGAGAGGTTTAAACTGCATTAGGCTTTTAAAAATTTAGACCGGTTTTTTTTGGACCCTAAACATCGGGGCCACCCCTAAAAGGTGCCAAACTCCATCGGTTTAGCCCCCCCCCCAAATTTGTTTGAAACAGGCTGAGAATTTAAAAATATCTGAAAAGGGCCCCTTTTGAAAATTTGGAGACAAATTCCCCGCTCCGGGGAAATGGGGGAAAATTTCCCACCCAAACATATAATTTTGCCCAAGATATTTAATGCCCCTTTTGCGGCCAGTTTTAAAAAGTCCCATGCCCTCCAATTCGGGAACCCTTTCCTTTGCGCCATTTGGGCCCAAGTAGGGGGGACCACGCCCCCCTTCCCTCCCTTCGCCACCTTTAGAAACCAAAAAACCCTTTCCATACTGAAAACTGTTGCCCCCAAAATGTGGCAGTTTTAATTTGGCCGGGAATCGGGTTTTTTCCCCTGTTTTGTACACTAAATTAGCAAGGGGCCTATATAAACCCCCCCAAGGCTGCCTCAAGTCCCACCGCTGGAATTATTGTGGTTGCTGAAAACCACCCCCCTGCTTTAAGACAGGGGCCCGCACGTAGTAAAAGTGAAAATCCGGGAGCGCAAACCCCTCCCCTATAAGCCCCTCAGTGTTTTTTTCCCTATCCTGGGGGTGTTAACCCGCCAGAGGAATGCAGAATTCTGTGGGTTCCACAGACTGAAAATGCGCCTGAGGAATAACCATAAGCCGCCCATACAAGTACAGCACTTGGGGCAAAAGGCCACCCTTTAATAAAATTATTGATCCGCCCCACAAGAGATGGGTAAGACTTCCAATTTGCCATTTCCCTATTTCAGTTGGGTTCCTGCCAAAGACAATTTAAAGTCCCAAGAACTTCTGCACATTTTTATGAATCTTTTATCCCGAGATAAGTAAAATTGTTCGGCAATCCCCAAAAACCCGACATCTTGAGGAAAACATCCTCGTGCTGGACTTCGCCCCTACAATAGCACAAACTTAGCCCATTTAAAACTTTTACCCAGGGGAACCCCCAAAGAGGTTTACTACATCTAAAGGGCACCCAAGGGAAATTTCTCGGGGGTTCGCCAGGTACCCCAAATTTAGTCATCAGCATACAGAGCCCCATTTTTCCTTTACCCCCTTACTCCCAGCCTTCTATCAAGGGATTATTATTTATCAAAATTGCCCAAGGGGTTAAATTTCCCAAAGGGAAAAACAATGGGGGGGATGGGGGACCCCTTTTCGAGTCCCTTTCTACCCAACTAAAAATTTGTCGGGAACATTACACCCTTTCCCCAGCACTCTCCCCCATTGGCTTCCGATTTTAGGATTTTGAACCCATCAAAGGGGAACTTGCAGGGCCCCCCATGGCTTTTAAAAAACCCCTTTCCCACATGAATCTCCCCCTTTATGGATCGAATCCCTTTTCATTATCGAGTGATGCAACCCACCCAAGCCCCGCGTTCTCGGGGGGTTTAAACCTGAAAATTTGAAAAATTTTTTTCCTAAGATTCATGTCTGTAATTTCCCGGGCAAAAAACCCTTTTTGGGGCCACCCCGAAATAAAAAGGGAAATATCAAATTTAAAGTCTCAGGCCGGGACTTTGGCTGGGAATTTTTGCGTAAATTATTGATAATGAAAAGGACAGAAAGGGTTTTGACGGGAGTCAGAGGGTTTTCCCCTTTCTTGTGTTTTGACTACTAATTTTTGCCTCGTTAAGGGATAAGGGCAATTGCCCTTTACCTCAAAAGTGTGTCTGAAACCTCCCCCAAATCGGGGTCAAGTCCCCCATGTAAAATTTTTAAACCATTCCCCCGGGGAAAACCCCCGGGCCCCCGGGAGCTTTATTCCCCGGCCATCAACTAATTGCTTTCGGGACTTCATCCTCCGTAATGGGGCCCCCAAAATTTTCCCCTTTCCTCAATTGACAACACGGGCATTGAAATTGCCCCTATAAATTTCTTTAATCCCCGTGTCAGGGTTTTAAGTTTTAGAGGAATATAACTCTCGAAATACCCCTGCGAACTGGCGGCTTTTCCCCTCAGGGGCCCGGGCACTTTTTCCCCCCCTTAAATTTTTTTAATCCCAGAAAATACCTTTCCTAGGGGTCTCCTTTCGGGCCCAAAAAGGCCAAAGCCCTCCCATTCTTTTTCCCCCTGGGCGAATATGAATGTCTTTTGTTGTAAAAACACTTTCGTTTTTTTGGGGTTTATTGGGTAAGGAGCAAGTTGTAACCCCTTTTGGGTTTCCTTTCCAGCCTTCCTTATTTTCCTCATCAGGTTGACCCCCGTTTCACCCTCTGCTTGGGGCCAGCTCCCCTTCCAACTTCCCTTAGATCCTTTAAAAGGCAAGCTCATGTGAGCTATGGTTTGTTTGGGGTCCCCCAAGTAAACGGGCCTTCAGGGGCCCCCAAATTTATCAAAGGGACAGATTCCCCAAAAGGGCCCTTCCCAAAACGACTTTACCCCCCCTTTTTTCCCCCCTCCACAGACGGAACCCCCACCTTTTAGGGTTCAATCTCCAGTTTTTCCTATCCCACCAATGCTGAGATACCCGCACCAGGGGGGGGGAAATTGGTCCAAAGTTCCCCTCTCGGAAAAATAGCCCGCTGTCACCAGGGGGGATAACAGCCCCCCACTTGAAAAAGCGAGATCTATGCTAGATGGGGTCCCGGGGGGTTGCAGAGAAAGCACAGAACGCCTGTCTGCGGGGTGTTTCCACCTCCACACCCCCGTAAAGGCCACACGACATAGCCCATGTCCCTAAAGGGATCATGTGTTTTTTCCCTTTGGGCTTTGGCGGGGCCATATCCCTCACAGGGGGTTTCGTTTTAAAATCTCCCATCACCCGAAAGGAAAAAAAAACCCCAGGTTTTTAATACCAGAATATTCGCTAAGGATTTTCCCAAAAACCCAAAATTTGATAAAGGAAGGTGGCAATATACCCCACCTAGGACATATTCCACTCCCCCCTATTCGCAGTAGCCCCAAAGTACCTACCAGAGGGGTCAATGTGAGCATGCAAAAAAGTAAAAAGGGAGGTTTTTTTTCCCCAATATGGAGACCCCCAGATAATTAGAGTTACCGCATGGTAACCCAAATTTCCCATCCATGGGCCTTTTTTTATGACAGAAATTTTTTTCCCCCTCAAGGGGGTTTTTTGCAAAAAATATTTCCCGGGGTTTTATTTAAACCGGGGGAAATTTAACACTAATGCCCTTTTGTTTTTTTCAATTGGCCCCCGGGGCATTCCACGATACTACTTAAAAAGGGCCCAATTTTTAAGTTGAAGGGCCCAAAACTCTTTCCCGGGGAGGGGTTTAAAAAGGGGGCCGGGGCCCCATGATAAACCAGCCCCACCCCAAACACACCACCACCACCAATTTTTACAAACCCGTTTCCATAAATACTAAACATTACCCCACCCCCCCCCCCTGCCCATTTCCAACCCAACCTGGTTTTTAGGCCCCCTTTTTACCCTAAACCGTTTTTTTTGAAAAAACTTTTCTAACTTTTCATCCAAAGGGGAGCGTACCGGGGAAATTTCAAAAAAAAAAACGTCTACCAACTTAAAAAAAGTGAGAAACCCCCCCTTCTAAAAAAATAGGGCTAAGTTCATACCTCTGAGCTCCCCAGAAAAAAAGAATTCCCCCCTAACCCCCCCCTTAACCCGGGCCAAAATTTTTGGAAATATGGACGGCTTTCCATTTAAGACTGGGGGTTTCCCCCCATTTAACAAAATTAAAACAATCTCAGGAAAAAACCAAGACGCCCAAAAATTTCTAAAAAGCCACCCCCCAAAACCCCCCACCCAAAAAACTGGTCACTTTAAAACCGCAGTAAAGGGCAGTCCCTTAGCGTCCCTTTTTCTCTGCGCCATTTTACCACTCATTCGCTTTCCCCCGGGGGTGGTTTTAAAAAACAGTGTCTTGTCCCTTTTTATCTTTGGGCCTTAAAACCCCTTGGGGGTACAAAAATGGGAAAAACTCAGTCCAATTTCTCTTTGACGGCTTCTGACCGTTTGAACTGTCGCCCCTTTTTCCCTTTTGGGGCCTCGTTGTGTTTGTCAATAAAAGGAAAAGACGGTTTTTATCTAAATTTTTTTCTGCCTTTTTCCTTGCGGCTGTCAGAATTGCGTCACGGTCCCAGTAGTTTAGCCCTTCATGTTAAAAAAGGGCGTGCAGGAGACCGGGGGGGAGGGGGCCCGGTTGGAATAAAGGTGCGCTCGTTCAATCACGAAAAAATGAAAAACAAAGGGGGGATTGGGTCTAGAAGCTGTGGGTCAAGTTTTCGTTTAAAATTTTTTTGGAGCAACCCCCCCCCGTCGTCCGGGGGACCTAGTATAAAAACATTATTCCTGCGGGTTTTCGGTTTTCCCCTTCCCCCCCCCTGTCTTTCAGGTTTTTTACTTTTTTTGCATAGTTTTTTGTAATTTTCCCTTTTGGGGGGTGGCCCCTATACTTCCCTTTCACTTATACCCACGCTCCGCCCCTAGGTTCTTTTCTAAAAATTTTTCAAAAAAACCCTCTCAATCGTTTGGTCTGCCTGGATATTAAAACTATTTTAACTGTCAGAGCGGTTTTTTTTTGGGGGAGGAAAACAATGGGGGGACATTATTTTTCTGTATCCGTTTGGGATGAGGTCGTGCCTCCTCCTCAGTTTGACTCTTTCGTCGGCCTGAAAAATGTGATTTGCAGAGGGGGGGAAGACCTTTTTTTCGGCCCATAGACACACCCCCAGACGGGTAGAGTCTTTTGTTTTGAGCAAACAATATAGACTAATTTGCACGCGTTTTTGCCCCTCCCTTTTGGGGTAGAAAGTCAGGGTCTGCAGGGGCTCCTATAAGGATTACTAATTGTTTTGCAAGCTAAGTTTTCTGGTTTAAACTAGGGGGCTACAGGGGGATATCTGTGGGGTTTTTCAGCAGTACAAAAAAACTTTTACTCCCTGTCAAAGTTTTTCTGAAACAGACTCCCGGAGGCTCCCCGGGGCAAGCCTGGGGATTCCCGGGCAATTTAGATGAAGCAGCCCCCTCTTTCACAGTCCAGGCCCCGGGGAAAAGGGAGAGCTCTCAGATATGGCTATAGGGGGCCCCTTTTCACCCCCTTCAAAAGCCCCCCTTTTATCTATTAGCACAAGGGGGGGGGCCTGGGTTGGGGGAGTACAGGGTGTTGGGGTTATTTTTTCCCGCCCGAACTCCTCACCGGAACTCAGTGCAGGGCCCAGGATAAAAAGTTTGTCCCTCTTCTGCCCTTTTTTTTTCCCCCTCCCCGCATTGGAGCGCACCTCCCCTGACGTTTTTAGCAGCAATCACTGGTCCACCCCTGATTTTCGCGGGTCCAAACCCGGGGGTTGGGGGCCTCAGTGAAACACTCAGCCTTCCTCCGGTAGCGAAAAAACAGGGGGTCAGGGCAGGGAATCAGGATGTAAGGGTCAATGCAGAGCTCTCACTTCATTTTGAAACCCCACAGCAAGCCGGGAGACCACCCCCCCAAGGCAACAATAATTTTTAAAAATTTAGATGAGTGATTTTTTTTTCAATTGTGGGTGTTGCATCTGTTTTAAGGACAATGGGCAAAACCCCCCCCCCAACTAAAAATATGTAAAGGGTCTGCTAGTAACGTCTTGGGGGCTTTAAAAACACAAGACACTTTTAAAAGGTCTTTTTAAATCCCCTGAATGACAGAATTTGGGGTGTTTTTTGGAGCATAAAAAAAGTTTTTTGGGACAATATTAGGGCCCCAGTGCATTTGGGGAGGCTTCCACTGTTTTTTATTTGGGTGCTTCCATGGTATGAACCCCCCGAAAAACAGGGCACCTGTCCTTACTTTAAAGGGAAAAGGTTGTTTTTGTGTGTTTGGAAATTTTTTAGATTGTGTTCAACCCTAGTGTTTGGAAACCCCCAGTCACACAAAAAAAATCAGGAAGGAAAAAACCCCAAATTGGGATTGGGATGGGCATACAGTTGCTATTTGTTTTTAAAAATTGAAAAAAGGATATCATGCAGGATAAATCTGCACAGAAATATTTAGTTGACTGAACCGTTCTACATAAGGAGGAGTCTTCCATCTGGAGACAGGGCAGAATAGGGTTCTGGGAAAACGGGGGAAAAAGGCTTTAAAATAGCTTAAGGGAGTAAAAATTCCAAAAAATATATCAATAAATTTACTGGCCCAAAAGGAAAGGGTAAATGGGGCCAAATTTTTTAAGGGATCTTTTGGTTAAAAGTCGTTCCCATGGATTTTGTTTAAATAAGCCCAGGGAACACATGCCAAACTTACACTGCAAACATGTTGTAAACATGCAAATCTATTTAAGAAAATTTTAAAATCGGTGGTGGCACCTCCCCCCTTTTTTCCGTTCCTTACTAAAAAATTCTTTCAAATGATGTTTCCCCACACCAGGCTTTTTTTTTTTAAAAGGGTTAAAAAACACCCTTTAAATTTAAAAATTGAATCACTCAAAAAAAGCAAAATAGGAATTTTGGCTAGGGAAAACCCAAAATTTAAAAAAGTAAAAAATACAGTTTCTCAAGGTGAAATACAAAAGACTCAAAGAATATTTACGCAAAACTAAATATTAACATTCTTGGATAGAATCCATTTATTAATGATGGCAAAGGGTGGATGTAGAAAAAATTCCAGTGAAAATCTGCCTATTCTTATGTACTAATATGAATAACAAAGGAAATGTTTAAATCACATACAATAGCTTGCTACATACATTGAAAACATCTATTATACAGTGTATGTATTTATGTATTATTTATGTTTCTTCAACAGAAATTATAATTTCAGATTTAGGTAGTAAGATGACATTTTTTGCGGTTAATATTTGCCTTCAAGAGATTTTCTGGTTTATAATGAAACATCCTATTAGGGAATTCAGAGTTGACAAAGTGAGTTATCCTATTCACAACCTTTTACCATCAACCACAGCAAAGAGAAGCTAGAAAAAGCGACCTTCACTCTGGAGCACTTATTTCAGGCTTTGTCTACACTGCATCAGAGAAAAAACGGCCCTTAACGCGGCCGTTCTTTCTCTGATGCAGGACCGCGGCTTTTGTCACGCTTTGTGCAAAAGCCGCGGCCGCTTCTCGTTTTCCCGACGCCCCCCATATGATAGCATTGTATGGGAAGACGTCAAGAAGACGAGAAGCACCGGCGTATTATACAACATGTTGTATAATACGCCGCTGCCGAAAGACGGACAGAGAAAAGACGAGCTGTGTAGACAGCAACTCGTCTTTTCTATTGCCGTCTATGGCACCACACTGACGATCGTATCTCCGGCGCTTTTAAAAAACGAAAAGCGCCGGAGATACGATCGTAATCATGTGCAGTGTGGACATAGCCTATATGTGCACTGTGCAAATAAGATCTAGGGAAGAGAACTGGGCTGCTGATGCCACCTGTTGGAGGAAATATTCTTTTCAGAGGCATCTTCCTTCTGCAAACAGTGTAGAATATGGTTCTGGCTGACTTGGTGGGAGGTGTTGAATGTAGTTGTAGGGGGCAGTGTCGGACTGGGGTGCCTGAGGCCCATCATTAAATCTGATTCTTGGGGCCCACCAGTGTAGTTGATTTTTAGGGCAAATCTATGAAGTTAATTGTTGGGGTCCATCATACAGCTACTGTACATAACCGCTTCTTGCTTTATGACACTTTTCTCTGCATTGCTCTCTTAAAAGGGGACCAGTATTCTCTGAGGGTTTCTGCTACTCCATTGTCTGCCAGTCTGAGTCTGCTAGGGTGGTAAGATTTATTTTTGAGGAGAGCAACATATAGATGAGATCTAGGACTCTGATGTCACCAAATAAGGTGGTGTCCCTTCAGCCACATCTAACTTATTAAACATTTTAAACATGACTGAAGTAAAAGGCCCAGGGGTAAAGTTGTTGACCGAATGTATGTATCACCGAGGTGGCTGGCCTCGGTGATATAAAAAACCCTATAGTTTGTTGCCAGCGATGTTATGTTGCTGAGTCATTTTATCATGGCAGTTTGGGTCCGGGTTTTTTATGGAGCGACCGGAGAGTCAGGTGGGAAAGGTCACTCTCATACTCCAGCCCGGGCATTACCAGGCATATATAAGGCAGCTGACACAGCTCAGGGTGGAGCTGTGTGATAATGCTGGAAGCCTCTGTGAATTGAGGGCATGTAAAGCGGTCTCCAAGTTCCTGTGAACATTTATACTGATGACCCAGTGAGGTTGTTTCATGTTGCTTTGTTGTAAACCCTGAAGAAAAGACTGTCTTTATTTTGCTGTGGTAAGCTGAAGGAAGCACAATTTTTTGTTATTCAAGTCTGAGAGACAATAAACTTTGGGTTTTGTTTTGCACCTAAACCTGTGTCTGTGCTAATCCAGAGACTACCTATGAGCGGACACCCCTACACTGGGCATGTAACTCCTCCATAAGAAACAGTGATTACAGAAGTCAGTACTTTTTATTTTTGACTTTACGTAGCTGAATGAGGGCTTTTTTGTAGAGTGAGTTGTATTCTTCAGTGGCATCATTATGGAATGTTACGATTCCAAAACGATGGAGAGTCAGCACCAATCGAAATAAGAAGATGGAAACTTAGCCTTTTATTACTTACCTAATGTAAAGAATTAATAAAGTTTCCATCTTCTTATTTCTATTGGTGCTGGCTCTCCATCGTTTTGGAATCATAACAGTCTGTTCAACCAGTGGCCTCCTGGGATTAAGCCATGCACCTCTACATTCATATGTTCATACAAAGGTGAGCTGACTATTACACTACTTTCTATTTCTACTTTCGTATTATGAAATACATACAACTATTCCCCCACATTCAGAATAATTTACATCAAAGTCAATTTGTCGCAAACAGCCACTGATGGGTTGGATGGGTTGGAATAAAAGAGACACTAGCACCAACAGGTGGCATGAGAGACCTGGGTCTATTCCTTAAAGCATTTTGCATAGTCTATTTTCACAGGGAGCATTGCATGGCTTATAAGTTACTCTGTAAATATTTCTATTTCTTATGGTGCTCTTCTCAAGGAGAAACTTTTGCACCCTAGAAAGTGCAGTGTGTAATGTTTCATTTCACCTATGGTGGCTCTGCAGTGGATACCCCCACTCTCCCCCACTCCTATCAGCACACAGCCCCAACCGCACACAGCGGCGCAGGCGCCAAACATGCTGGATGCATCATGGTAGAGAGAACACCTGTTCTTTGTACCATTGTTGTGGAGCAAGGGGGCGGTACCCACCAGCGGCGGCAGGCCCCCCCTTGCTTCAAAGACTGGCCGAGCCCTGTATGGGAATACTGTCTGTATCCCCCTAACAGAGGCCCTGCAGCCGTATATTTCCACTGGCATCATGCCGCATCCTCTGCGGCCGGAGTGAGCTCTGGCCGTGGGTTATTAACCCTTCGCTATCACGATCATGATAGATCGTGATAACAAAGTTGCAGGCAGGAGGAGTGAACTTCACCTGCCTGCAATCGCCGCAGTATGTGGCGCTTTGCGCAGCTACTGGTCCTCTTTCCTGACAGTCTGGATGCTTTGCTAAAGCATCCGGGCTGTCTGGTGACGTCAGTGCCCGCAATGCATTGTGGGCATGGTGATTGACAGTCACCATGGAGACCAGTAGACAGCAATAAGCTGTGTACTGACCTCCGATTATTTGAGTGATTTGAAAATACAAATCCTCTATGGGGGAAAAGTGAAAAAAATGTGAAAAAGTAAAAAAAAAATTAAAAAACGTAAAACACAAGCACGAAAAATAAAATAAAAACACATACACCACCCTTTTCCCCTTTACAAATGGCAATCGCCCCAAAAAAGAAAAAAACAAATAAAGTACACATATTTAGTTTTGCCACATGCGTAACGACCTATCCTATAAACTAGTCATGTTATTCAACCCGCACGGTGAACGACTTAAAAAAAAAGTTACAAAATTTTGATTTTTGTTCATCCTGCAGCACATAAAATAGAATAAAAAGCGATCAAAAACTCATATAAATACCAAAGTGGTGCCAATTAAAACTTCAGTTCATTCTGCAAAAAAAAAAAAAAAAACGTTACACAGCTCTGTATACAGAAAAATAAAAAGTTATGGCTATCAGAAGACAGCGACACATAAATATTGTTTTACATAATAAAAACACTTTGAAAAAAAAAAACTTTCACAGAAAAAACTATATAAAGTATCATGGATACTGCACAGTAAGCGCTGTTAAAAATAAAAATAAAAACCCTACAAAGATAATAGCATTTTCTTCACCCTCCCTTCCAAAAAACGGATTTAAAAGCGATAAAAAAGCCTTGTACATTCAAAAGTGATACCAATAAAAAGATCACCCCGCAAAAAACACTCTGCTATACAGCTTCGTACACAGAAATATAAAAAAGTTATGGCTCTCAGACGATGGCAAAGCAAAAACGGTTTTCCTTTTTGAATAAAAGTGTTTTTATTGTGTAAAAGCAGTAAAAAAAAAGCAAATATACAAATTGGGTATCTCTGTAATCGTATCGACCTGATGAGTGAAACTAGCATGTATCATTTATACTGCACGGTGACTAGAGATGGGCGAATTTCTCAAAATTCGGTCCGCTCACTTCGCCGAACTCCCCGACAAAAAATAACTTCGTTCCGAATTACTTCGGGACGAATCACGTTAAAAAACAGCTATTTCCAGGCTGCACAGAGCCTGCAGGGTGCTGTAGAATGTTGTGCCATGCTTAAATATGCAGAGGGAGCTTGGTTTGGTCTTCATACAATGTTGTGTTTTAGTATGACACGCACATGACTGCCGCCCCTCTTAGAATCGCTTCCATAAAAATTCCCTGGCATTAAGGGGGCAAAAAAAGACGAAAAAACTGAAGTGGGAATGTAGCCCGATAAAGTCATGGCATCAACAGCTGGAAAAAAACAAGCTGAGGGCTCATGTGGCAACATCAGTGACAGAGTGTGGAGGTGACAGCAGCAGCCACCGCAGCATGAGGGTCAGACAGTGGCACAATGCATTTGGAGGTGGCAAAAAAAAGGAGTAGGCCACAGAGTGGCACAATAACAGAGTGTGTAGGTTACGACAGCAGCCACGCAGCAGCATGAGGTAGACAGTGGCACAATGACATTCTGGAGGGGGCAAAAAACAGGAGTAGGACACAGAGTGGCACCAATGACACAGTGTGTAGGTCACGACAGCAGCCACAGCAGCAGCATGAGGTCAGACATGGCAAAAATGAATTTGGAGGTGGCAAAAACTGGAGTAGGCCACAGAGTGGCACAATGACAGAGAGTGGAGGTCACGGCAGCAGCAGCATGAGGTCAGACAGTGGCACAATCACATTCTGGAGGTGGCAAAAACAGGATTAGGCCACAGAGTGGCACAATGACACAGTGTCTAGGTCACGGCAGCAGCCACAGCAGCAGCATGAGGTCAGACAGTGGCACAATCACATTCTGGAGGTGGCAAAAACAGGAATAGGCCACAGAGTGGCACAATGACACAGTGTCTAGGTCACGGCAGCAGCCACAGCAGCAGCATGAGGTCAAACAGAGGCACAATCACATTCTGGAGTTGGCAAAAACTGGAGTAGGCCACAGAGTGGCAAAATGACAGAGAGTGGAGGTCACGGCGGCAGCAGCATGAGGTCCGACAGTTGCACAATGACATTCTGGAGGTGGAAAAAACAGGAATACGCCACACTGTTGCAAAATGACACCAGGTCTAGGTCACGGCAGCAGCCACAGCAGCAGCATGAGGTCAGACAGTGGCACAATCACATTCTGGAGGTGGCAAAAACAGGATTAGGCCACAGAGTGGCACAATGACACAGTGTCTAGGTCACGGCAGCAGCCACAGCAGCAGCATGAGGTCAGACAGTGGCACAATCACATTCTGGAGGTGGCAATAACAGGAATAGGCCACAGAGTGGCACAATGACACAGTGTCTAGGTCACGGCAGCAGCCACTGCAGAAGCATGAGGTCAAACAGTGGCACAATCACATTCTGGAGGTGTCAAAAACTTGAGTAGGCCACAGATTGGCAAAATGACAGAGAGTGGAGGTCACGTCGGCAGCAGCATGAGGTCAGACAGTTGCACAATCACATTCTGGAGGTGGCAAAAACAGGAATAGGCCACAGAGTGGCACAATGACACAGTGTCTAGGTCATGGCAGCAGCCACAGCAGCAGCATGAGGTCAGACAGTGGCACAATCACATTCTGGAGGTGGCAAAAACAGGCTTAGGCCACAGAGTGGCACAATGACACAGTGTCTAGGTCACGGCAGCAGCACCAGCAGCAGCATGAGGTCAGACAGTGGCACAATCACATTCTGGAGGTGGCAAAAACAGGATTAGACCACAGAGTGGCACAATGACACAGTGTCTATGTCACGGCAGCAGCCACAGCAGCAGCATGAGGTCAGACAGTGGCTCAATCACATTCTGGAGGTGGCAAAAACAGGAATAGGCCACAGAGTGGCCCCAATGACACAGTGTCTAGGTCACGGCAGCAGCCACAGCAGCAGCATGAGGTCAAACAGTGGCACAATCACATTCTCGAGGTGGCACAAACATGAATAGGCCACAGAGTGGCACAATGACACAGTGTCTAGGTCATGGCAGCAGCCACAGCAGCAGCATGAGGTCAGACAGTGGCACAATCACATTCTGTAGGTGGCAAAAACAGGCTTAGGCCACAGAGTGGCACAATGACACAGTGTCTAGGTCACGGCAGCAGCCACAGCAGCAGCATGAGGTCAGACAGTGGCACAATCACATTCTGGAGTTGGCAAACACATGTAGAGTCAACAGAGTTGGAGTATGACACAGTGTCTAGGTCAAGGCAGCAGCCACAGCAGCAGCATGAGGTCAAACAGAGGCACAATCACATTCTGGAGTTGGCAAAAAACTGGAGTAGGCCACAGAGTGGCAAAATGACAGAGAGTGGAGGTCACGGCGGCAGCAGCATGAGGTCAGACAGTTGCACAATGACATTCTGGAGGTGGAAAAAACAGGAATAGGCCACAGGGTGGCACAATGACACAGTGTCTAGGTCACGGCAGCAGCCACAGCAGCAGCATGAGGTCAGACATTGGCACAATCACATTCTGGAGGTGGCAAAAACAGGCTTAGGCCACAGAGTGGCACAATGACACAGTGTCTAGGTCACGGCAGCAGCCACAGCAGCAGCATGAGGTCAGACAGTGGCACAATCACATTTGGAGGTGGCAAAAACAGGAATAGGCCACAGGTGGCACAATGACACAGTGTTAGGTACGGCAGCAGCCACAGCAGCAGCATGAGGTCAAACAGTGGCACAATCACATTCTGGAGGTGGCAAAACAGGAATAGGCCACAGAGTGGCACAATGACACAGTGCCTAGGTCATGGCAGCAGCACAGCAGCAGCATGAGGTCAGACAGTGGCACAATCACATTCTGGAGGTGGCAAAAACAGGCTTAGGCCACAGAGTGGCACAATGACACAGTGTCTAGGTCACGGCAGCAGCCACAGCAGCAGCATGAGGGCAGACCGTCGCACTATCAAAGTAGGGAGGAGGCACTAAGGGGAATAGTCCACAGATTGGCACAGTGAGCCAGTGTCTAGGTCACGGCAGCAGCCGCAGCAGCAGCATGAGGTCAAACAGAAGCACAATCACATTCTGGAGTTGGCAAAAACTGGAGTAGGCCACAGAGTGGCAAAATGACAGAGAGTGGAGGTCACTGCGGAGCAGCATGAGGTAGACAGTTGCACAATGACATTCTGGAGGTGGAAAAAACAGGAATGGCCACAGGGTGGCACAATGACACAATGTCTAGGTCACGGCAGCAGCCACAGCAGCAGCATGAGGTCAGACAGTGGCACAATCACATTCTTGAGGTGGCAAAAACAGGATTAGACCACAGAGTGGCACAATGACACAGTGTCTATGTCACGGCAGCAGCCACAGCAGCAGCATGAGGTCAGACAGTGGCTCAATCACATTCTGGAGGTGGCAAAAACAGGAATAGGCCACAGAGTGGCACAATGACACAGTGTCTAGGTCACGGCAGCAGCCACAGCAGCAGCATGAGGTCAAACAGTGGCACAATCACATTCTGGAGGTGGCTAAAACATGAATAGGCCACAGAGTGGCACAATGACACAGTGTCTAGGTCATGGCAGCAGCCACAGCAGCAGCATGAGGTCTGACAGTGGCACAATCACATTCTGGAGGTGGCAAAAACAGGAGTAGGCCACAGAGTGGCACAATGACACAGTGTCTAGGTCACGGCAGCAACCACAGCAGAAGCAAGAGGACAGACAGTGGCACAATCACATGCTGGAGGTGCAAAACACAGGAAAAGGCGACAGAGTGGCACAATGACACAGCGTTAGGTCACGGCAGCAGCCACAGCAGCAGCAGAGGTCAAAACAGAGGCACATCACATTCTGGAGTTGGCAAAAACTGGAGTAGGCCACAGAGTGGCAAAATGACAGAAAAGTGGAGGTCACGGCGGCAGCAGCATGAGGTCAGACAGTTGCACAATGACATTCTGGAGGTGGAAAAAACAGGAATAGGCCACAGGGTGGCACAATGACACAGTGTCTAGGTCACGGCAGCAGCCACAGCAGCAGCATGAGGTCAGACAGTGGCACAATCACATTCTGGAGGTGGCCAAAGCAGGATTAGACCACAGAGTGGCACAATGACACAGTGTCTATGTCTCGGCAGCAGCCACAGCAGCAGCATGAGGTCAGACAGTGTCTCAATGACCTTCTGGAGGTTGCAAAACCAGGATTAGGCCACAGAGTGTCACAATGACACACTGTCTAGGTCACGGCAGCAGCCACAGCAGCAGCATGAGGTCAAACAGTCGCACCATCACATTCTGGAGGTGGCAAAAACTGGAGTAGGCCACAGAGTGGCAAAATGACAGAGAGTGGAGGCCACGTCCGCAGCAGCATGAGGTCTGACTGTTGCACAATGACATTCTTGAGGTGGCAAAAACAGGAATAGGCCAAAGAGTGGCACAATGACACAGTGTCTAGGTCACGGCTGCAGCCACAGCAGCAGCATGAGGTCAGAAAGTGGCAAAATCACATTCTGGAGGTGGCAAAAACAGGATTAGGCCACAGAGTGGCACAATGACACAGTGTCTAGGTCACGGCAGCTGCCACAGCAGCTGCATGAGGTCAGACAGTGGCACAATCACATTCTGGAGGTGGCAAAATCTGGAGTAGGCCACAGAGTGGCACAATGCCCCAGTGTCTAGGTCACGGCAGCAGCCACAGCAGCAGCATGAGGTCAAACAGTGGCACAATCACATTCTGGAGGTGGCAAAAACTGGAGTAGGCCACAGAGTGACAAAATGACAGAGAGTGGAGGTGACGGCGGCAGGATCTACAACACGACGTCAGAGTGTGGCACAATTTGTCAGTGTTGAGGTCACGGCTGCTGCCTCAGCAGCAGCATGAGGTCAGACAGTGGCACAATGACAGAGAGTGGAGGTGGGTGGCAATACCAGTCCCTGGTAAAGATGGTTGGTGGCAGATGGAGAAACTGTCAGCAGATGTTTGGCATCAGGCGGGTGGCGGCATCAGAATAGTGGCTGAGGCAGGTAGTTTGAACCCAGACTCATTTCTCACAGTTTGGGTGAGGCGTCATGGCTGATGTAGTCTGACGCCTAAGGCATTGGTGTGTGGAAATCCTGGCGATCCACGCTGAGTCATCTTGACAAAGGTCAGTCGTTCCACATTCCCGTGGACAAGTGGTTTCTCCTTGGGGTAACGATGGCCGCCGCCGCACTGAACACCCGCTCTGATGCCACACTACTGGCCGGGCAGGACAGCTTCTCCACTGCAAACTCGGCAAGTTGCGGCCACACATCCAGTTGGCTGCCCAGTAGTCCAGCGGATCTCTAACTGGGGTGGCATAGTGCTGTCCAAGTAGGCCACCACCTGTTGGTTCAGGGTCTGCTCCAGGTCCTGCTGCTGCAGCTGGCGACTGCCCTCCTCAATAGGCAGGTGAAGGAAGCTGCTCATCAGTGACTCCAGACTTAGGTTGCTGCTGATGGAGCTGGTACTGCTCCCACCCCCCCCTTTCCCCAGCAGCCGCGGCAGTAGTACGTGAGCGCTGAAGAACCCCCCGGTCAGACCTATCAGAGGAGGGACGATGCTGCACATAGTCAGCGGCCAACTGACTACGGAGGATTTCCCTATAGTATTTGAGTTTGTCCTCCCTCTCAATAGCTGGGAAAAAGGCTCCCATTTTGGACCAGTAGCGAGGGTAAATAGGTTGGAGAGCCAGAAGTCATCACTCTGCCGGATGCTGACAATTCGGCTGTCACTAGCCAGGCAAATCAGCATGCTGCGGGCCATCTGCACAAGTGACTCCGAGGGGCTCCCTGCCTCCATCTCCACTGTATACTGCCACGGTGCTTGCGGGTTATCTGCCTCATCCTCATCTTCCTCATTTCCATCTACCTCCTCCAGCTGCTCCTGCTCCTCCTCTCTTGTCACCTGGGTAGAAAATCCACTCATTTCACCAGACAATTCTTCTCCTCCAATGTCCTCCTCCTCCTCCACCTTCTCCTCCATTTCAGTCCCCACCAGACTCATGTGGCCGCGAGATGTAGTTGCCACTTCACCAGTCCCCTGCCCAGACAGATTTTTCAGCATCTGTTCCAGGACATGAAGCAGTGGAATGACGTTATTCATCCCGTAGTCCTGGCGACTGACAAATAACGTGGCCTCCTCGAATGGCCTCAACAAACGGCAGGTTTTCACGCATGAGCTGCCACTGGCTGACATCAAAGTTACACAGGGGAGTATCCCGTCTGCCTGAATCATCAAAAAATCGTTAATGGCCTTTCTCTGTTCATACAGTCGACAACATGTGCAGGCTGGAATTCCAACGGGTGAAAACATCGCATATCAGAGTGTGTTGGGGAAATCCGTTCTGCCGCTGCAACTCGAGGAGGGTGTTCCTGGCTTTGTAGGAATGGATGAAGTGCATGCACAGTTTCCTGGCCATTTTCAGAATCTTCAGAAGATCGGTGGAAGACTTCAGGAACCTTTTCACAACCAGATTGAACATGTGCGTCATGCAGGGCTGCAATGGACCATCCCTCCTCGGTGCAGCGCGGACACAATGTTCCTCCATTGTCATCACCATGGTTCTGATTTGCAGTTGGCGCGGAGAAAGCCACATATCGATTTCTTGCTGCATGACGCGGAGCAGTTCCTCCCCTGTGTGACTTCATTCGCCGACGCAAGCCAGGTGTAGAACTGCGTGACACCGCTGTGCCCTACACATGTGGTATGATGGAGCAGTACTTGTGGAGGCTGAGATGGTGGTGGTGGTGGAGGAGGAGGAGGCGGACATTGGCGCAGGAGCCGCAGTTTGTCAACGTGGAGGAGAAAGCGGCATCTCCTGTCCAAGTTGTTGGTGTGCTGGGCCGGAAGCACATTCACCCAGTGGGCCGTAAAGGACATGTACTGGCCCTGACCGTAATTACAGCTCCAGACGTCCCCGCTGCCGTGCACCTTGGAACAAATCGATAAGCTCAAGGACTGGCCCACCTTCTGTTCTACATATTTATGAAGTGCTGGTACTGCCTTTTTGGAAAAGAAATTACGGCTTGGAACTCTCCATCTCGGCTCGGCACAAGCCATTAGTTCTCTGAACGGTGCAGAGTCCACAATTTGGAAAGGGAGGGACTGCAGCACCAACAACTTGGACAGGAGTACGGTCAGCTTCTGCACCTTAGGATGGTTGGACGCATACTGTTGTCTCTTTGCAATCGCCTCGCTGAACGACTGCTGGCGCCATGAGTAGCGAGGAGCAGGAGCATCTGGACCGGGATACGATGTCAAAGAGAAACAGCTTCTTTCTGCAGAGGTGGTGGAGCCTTGACTGGCTGCAATGGCATGCGTGCCACTGGGCGCTGCTGCTGCTGTTGCTGCGGCGGCAGGATGGACCACCACATCTGAGCCACGTTTCTCCCAGGCCACTGGATGGTGATGCTGCATGTGTTGACGCAGGGCCGTGGTGCCAACGTTAGCTCCCTGGCCACGCTTCACTTTCTGCCTACAGTTTCTACATATACCCATATTCGGCTCCTCCGGTGTCTTAGCAAAGAACTGCCACACCGCCGAGTATCGGATTTTACTGTCAACGCTCCGCACTGAGTGACTACTGCCGCCGCTGCCTCGCTGAGCCCCTGTGCCACTACTTTCTTGGACCTGCGAAGCGGGTTTTTTACCCCGTGGCCGCTTGGCTACTGACCTCACACTGCTGCTATCCTGCTAACTCACGGCCACACGACCCACTTGCTGGCTGCGCCGCTGCCTGACGCGCAAGCTGACGCCCACTTCTCCTGACGATGATGAAGCCCTTGCCTCACCCGGCTCCCAAGTTTGGTCCGCTACATCATCATCTATTTGTGTTTCATCGTCACTGCTGTCCTCATCACCCGTCTTGGTATGCAGAGGCTGACCCCTCACAACATGACCTTCCATGCCACTCTCAACATCTATACTTTGCCGCCTACTGCAAGAAGCAGGGGATATTGGCCCAATTTCTTCGCTGCCAAGTAGCTGCTGACTGCCCTCCTCAAATTGTTCATCCTCGCTATATAGTGGCGCTGAGCCCAGACCACATAGTAGATCTCTGGCTGAGGGAACCGGATGGGCCAGAGGTGGGTTGAGGACAGGTGAGGGCCGCTGACCCCTTCCCGGGCCATGCCAACTAAGGATTGTGTCTGACGTTCCCACCGACTCTTGGCTGGGGTTGTCAGATGTCATCTGGGAGGAAAGGGATGACCTAGTCAACCAATCAAGAACCATTGGGTTGTTGAACAACACACGGTCGCTATATGACAGCGGCAGTTGTGGCCTCACCGAGTGACCCCTGCTGCGACGTCCCCTTGCTGTGCTACGACCTGGGCCTGGAATGTTTGTGCCTCTGCCACTCGCAGATGAAGAGCCTGCCACCTCTCTGTTTGACATACTGTTTGTTCTAACACAGCAGAAAAACAACGCTTAATTAACCCCTGGATGTAAATTTCGCCAAACAATTGAGCAACCACAAACTACGAGCTTTGTAGCATGTTACAATGGCGTGTTTTTTACGCTACACAACAAGAGAAAAAATTTTAATTAATCTTCGCTTGTGAATTATGCTACAGGAAAAATTTATTTTTTGGCGGTGAAAGACGGTTTATTTTAGTCACCACAGCAGAAAAACAATGCTTAATTAACCCCTGGATGTAAATTGCACCAACAAATTGAGCAACCACAAACTACGAGCTTTGTAGCGTGTTACAATAGCATGTTTTTTATGCTACACAACAAGAGAAAAAATTGTAATTAACCTTCGCTTGTGAATTATGCTACAGGAAAAAATTTATTTTTTGGCGGTGATAGACGGTTTATTTTAGTCACCACAGCAGAAAAACAATGCTTAATTAACCCCTGGATGTAAATTGTGCCAAACAATTGAGCAGCCAAAAATGAAGTGGTATTTGTATTGTAAAAACGCTGTTTCTTTAAAAGAATACAACAGGAACAGGCTTAGCTCACCCTTGGATATTCAATGTGCTGTGAGTAGATAGCATTAAAATGTATATGCAGCTGCACTGGACACACACTGGACTTCAGATCCAATACCCCACAAAATCAGAAATAGAACGTTAAGAGAAGCAGTCTCTGAGACAAGCTGAAACAACCCCCAAAAATCGCTGTATAAAAATCAGTTCTTCAGTAACAGCTATTACAAGCAACCGCGGCAGCACCTTACCTGGTCAGTACAGTGAGAGGAGTGTCAGCTCCCAGCGTCGCGCCCGGACTTATATAGTGCGTTGACATCACAGAATCCCGCTGGTCTCTGATTGGCTTCATCTCTGCACATGTCATGCAGGCTATGCCCTTCTTCCTCCAAGAGTGCTTTGCCTCATGTAACGCCATGTGCTCGCAGTCATTTTATCAATCAAAAGCACACTTCGTTCACGCGAAGTACCCCAAACTTCGACTTCGTTCAGAACCGAAGTTTTCCTGAAATTCTACACGAATTCCACTTCGTTAGAATCAATTCGCCCATCTCTAACGGTGACCACTGTCAAAAATAAAAAAAACACTACCAGGAATGCTGTATTTTGTTCAAAATGCCTCACAAAACCTTAATAAAAAGTGATCAAAGCATCATATGAACCCAATAATGATATTAATAAAAACATCAACTCATCCCACAAAAAAAAAAGCCAATAATCAACTCCGTTTTACAGAAAAAAAAAAAGTTAGGCTGTCAGAATAGGACACTAAAAATAAAATTTTTTTTTATAAATATTTTATTGTAAAAAAGTAATAAAAATAAAAAAAATATAAAATTTTTTTCTTGCAATTATATGAACCCATAGAAAAAGTTTTCTGTCATTTATCCCGATGGCAAACGTGAAAAATTAACCCCAAAAAAAACAAGGGTGGAACGTTTTTCCCCCACCCATTTTCCGCCCCAACTAAAAAAATATGGACACCTGTGATTCCAAAATGCGCAAAAACCCCCCTAGATGGACCCACAAGGGATATTAAACCCAAAATGGGGTGACGTCTGGAGGTTTCACCTGTTCTGCTACTTTGGGGGCTTTGCAAATGCAAACGCACCCCCCAAAATTAGGGCCCCCCAAAAAAGCCAAATGGGGCCTCCCCCCCTTGTACACCTTGCATGCCCCAGACATTTTGTTTGGGATGCTTTTTTAAAGGTTTCCTTTGTAAAAATTAAAACTTTTTTCAACTAAAATTGAGTTTTGCAAAAAAATTATTTTTTTCATTTTAAAGTCTAATGCTAAAAAAATTTTGTGAAAACAATGGGGGGGTAACATATTCACTACACCCTGGAAAAATTTTATGGGAGTGGTTTTCCAAGGGGTTTTTGTAGGGGTGTTTTTTAATTTTTAGCATTTAGCGGTCGCTACGGGAATGGTCCCTAAAGAAATGGAAAACCGAAAGCCCAAGGGGGTGCTTTCTATCTGAGGCCTGTGGTTAAGCCAAATAATGCACTAGGACCACATATGGAATTTTAAAGTTAAATTTTGAAATTTCATCTCCACTTTGCTTTAATTTCTGTGAAGTACCCTAAAGGGGTAACCATTCCTAAATCCTTTTTTTAAAAATTTTAAGGGGTGAGTTTCTTAAATGAAGTCATTTTTGGGGGTTTAAATTTTCGGCCCTCAAAACCATTCAGAATGGACTGGGCCCTAAAAAATCTATTTTGAAATTTTCTTGAAAAAAAGTTCAAAATTTTACTAAATTTCTAAGCCCCCTAATGTTGTAAAAAAAAAAAGACATAAAAAAATTGTGTCAACCTACAGTAGACATTTTTTGAGTGGAATAACTATCTGTGTTACACGCAGAAATTTTTGAACTTTGAAAATGGCAAATTTTTCTAAATTTTCATGATATTTTGATATTTTTCACAAACAAAAAAGGATTGTATGGACCAAAATTTCTTACTAACTCAAAGCACAATGGGGCAGATTTATCAATAGTGTCTTACTTTTAGACAGTGTAAAGTTAGACTAGACAGTCTTACAATGCACCTCATTTATCATAGTGTTGATAAATCTGCGCAGGTTAGAACTGTCTAGTCTAAGTTTGTGCCATCTTTAAGTTGGCTTACTTTTACGCCAGAATTTGGTCGCAGATTATGACACATTTTTTGTTGCATTTAAACCACGCCCTTTCCACAAACCATGCCCCTTTTGTGAAGCCACGCCCCTTTGTCGGATGAGGCACAGAAGCGCTTAAAACTGTCTCAAACACTTAGTAAATGTGAGAAAAAGCTTGTTTTTGGCGCAAATTGAGCCAGAATTCTGGCGCAACTGCCTTGATAAATCTGCCTCAATGTGCCATGAGAAAACAATCTCTGAATCACATGGGTAGGTAAAAGTGTCAAAAAGTTATTTTCACATAAAGTGACACATGCCAGATTTTAAAAAAGTGGCTCTGTTAGGAAGGCCAAAACTGGCTCTAGCGGTGAGGGGTTAATGATCTATTGGGTCTGGTTTTATGTGGAAGATTTTTTTTAAAGAGTTACCGCTGAGAAGACAATACAAATATAACTTGCAATTTATCACATAGTCTCCTATTCCTTCTCACAACTAGAGCCATTTGAATGGAGCAACCGTATATACACTATAAAGAGAGACTAAGAGGGATATATGGACACTGTTTCTGAAAATAATTCTTACATACAGTCCCCCCCCCCCCTTCACTTTTCTATGCAAAAATCTAAGCCATCCTAAGAATTGATCAATGAATAGACCCAGGCCAGCACCTCTTATTCAAACTGAATCTTTATATACTCAGTCACTGGTCTTTACCAAGATACTACATGGTTATAATTAAAACTGCTCAAGGTTATTTAAAAATTCCAATTCAATTCTACCAACAATGCAGCTTAGAGGAAAAGTACAGCAGCTCATGAAATCCTTTTAGTGCACTACCAACCGTCTGATGGCTAAATAGACACTTTCAGAGAAATTATTGTCTTTTCATATGCCCATAACTAGTGTTGAGTGATTGCGTTGGCTATCGAGATCAATCGATAGTCGATAGTCGGCCGCTATCGATAAGGTTTTTCGATAGTGAGCATCGATTATGCGCGATGACCATTAAAGTCTATGGGAGAGCAACGACACCTTCATTATTACACCCAAACAAGGCTGGAGAAGCTGAAAAATTAACATCCACAACATCAAATGGATACGTGCTTACATCTTAGCAAAAAACACTTAGGTTATAAAAGTCACAGAAAAAAAGTCACAGACCATTTACTATCCCTGGTCTTGTACCACAGCTTGACCCTTAAACCCGCATCACCCACCAAAATTTAAAAAAGTGCCAAAAAGGCAGTATGATTTGAACCATCATGTTACTTGAACTGGACATTGAATATCCTGTCCTGGAAAAGCAGCATGAGCCCCAAACCTGCATGACCACCACATTTAAAAACTGCCGGAAAAAGGATCTTTCAACCACCATTTTAGTTGAACTGGGCATTGGGCTATACCTGTCAGGGCCACAGCAAAGAGCCCCAAACCTGCATGACCCCACATTTAAAAAGTGCCCGGGAAAAAAGGGAAACTTTCAACCACCATTTTAGTTTCACTGGACATTTACTATACCTGTCCTGGGCCACAGCATGAGCCCCAAACCTGCATGACCCCCACATTTAAAAAGTGCCGGAAAAAGGAGTCTTTCAACCACCATTTTAGTTGAACTGGACATTGATATACCTGTCCTAGGCCCAGAAGCCCCAAACCCTGCATGCCCCCCCAGTTTTAAAAAAGTGCCGGGAAAAAAAGGATTTTTCAAACATTTTTATTTTTTCCTGGACATTGACTTCCCTGTCCTGGGCCACAGCATGCCCCGGGCCCGGGATTTAAAAGTGGGTGCGGTGAAACCCCGGTGGTTTTCCCATCTTTTAACCCGCAGGTTAAAATGCCCGTGACGCACAACGAAAACTGTCGTGCTAAACAAGTGCGGAAGGGGGAAGTGTAGAACTCCACCTTCTCTTACCAGTCAATACCTGGGTAGCGCTGCCCCCCAAAAGTGTGGACCAATTGAGTTTCACTTGGAAAATCGGGGGTTTAAACCGCTTTTTTTTACCCCCAGTCCCCTTTTTAATTTTGGCATTCTTTTTCTATTTTACTAAACATGCGGGAGGAAAGGGTCTTGTACTTTGTTCTCCCCGGCTCCAATCCATTCCCTTAAATCCCACAGGGTAAATTTTTCCTGCACCCCCTTTTGAGGAATTTTTTAACAGCTATTTTTAAATGCAATTTTTTAGTACTTTAAATCTAGAAAAACTTTTTAAATGGGTGGAAAAACCCCATTCTTTGTTTTTTTTTTTCATTGTATTAAAAGGGTTGTTTAATACAGGGGATTGTAGCTATGTTAAAGATCTTGCAAAAAAAAAGTCATTTTGGGAATATGTGTCCCTTAACATGTCTACCCTTTTCCTTTTTCTACAGCCCACACCCTTGAGCCACTCTTGACAATTGAAGAACAAATTCTGTTAGAAAAAAACATTTTTTTAGAATGAAACCCGTAGTAAGCTGCATGTCACAGCAAAATCCCCCAAAAAAATTTAAAGCATGCCCTTGAGACTTTGGTCAATTGCGAAGAACAAAAAGTCTGTTAGAAAAAACATTTTTTAGAATAGGGCCTGTAGTATAGCTGCATGTCACACCCAAAATGCCCCCAAAAATTCCAAAGCATGACCCTTTGAGCCACTTTGGTAAATTTGGGTGAAGAACAAATGTCTGTTAGAAAAAAAATTTTTAAATAGTGACCTGTAGTATGCGCATTTCACAGCATACCCAAAAATTAAAAAAGACCCTTGAGCCCACTTGGTCAAATTGTGAAGGAAAATGCTGTAAAACAACATTTTTTTATAATAGGACCTTAGTATTGCTGCATTTCAAAGCACATGCCCCCAAAAAATTATAAAAATGACTTCTCAGCCACTTTAAAAAATTGTGAGGGAAAATCCCAACTTAAAAAGCCACATTTCTGTTCCAAAGGACCATGATTATTGCTGGTATCTCACAGCACATGCCCCTCAAAACCATTGACAATGCGAAAACTCTTAAGTAAAGTGAAAAATGGAATACGGTGTTGTCATGAAACCTTGCTGTTAAAAGTCTCCTCACAGCAAAACCAGCAAAATGAACTGTTGGGAAAAGAGAATAAAAATTGCAGTAAGAAAATGATCATTTTAAAAAAATTTTTCAAGAGGACCATTTTCTGTTTGAAAGGAATGTGAAGTAGACTGGCAACTAATCGGTGACCTCGGCAATTGGGCCACAACATCATCAAGATCCATGCCTATTCATCTTGAAGAAAGTCATACTATCCACATTATCTGTGGAAAGCCGGATGCGTTTTTCTGTAATGACTCCTCCGGCTGTGCTGAAGGTCCTCTCAGATATGACGCTGGCTGCTGGGCAGTACACCACCTTCTAGCGTGACGAGCCAGCTCGGGCCATTCTCCATTTTGGATACCCAAATCTATTGGGTCCGGAACACATGCAAAAAAAAATCGGTTTTGAACGCAGATAGTCGTGCACCATGATCTTAAGCTGATCTCTGTGTGGTTGGATGTTTTGCCCTGCATTGCATGCGTTGGTGAGGTGGTAAACAAAGATTGCCAGAGGTCAAACCCCTTAGGGTTCTGCCACCTTTTCCTGCTGCTGCCGCTACGCCTACTTGGCACTCTACTGCTGTCACGTCGCTGATGTTGTTACACCGTGACATTTGGGAACGTGAAGCAGACGCAACAGATTTCTCCCCGTTGATTTAATCACAAGGTCTCCATTTTCCTGCATTTTACTCTCTATTGGGTGGGTGGAAGGAAAGTGCTGATTTTTGTTTTGTACCGGGGATCCAGGAGGGTGGCCACCCAGTAACTGTTGTTCATTTTGATGGCCTTAATGCGAGGAATTTATGTTTGAAAGGGAAAAGGAGCATCCAAGCACTCATTTTGAGAGATGGAGCCTTGATTTCCCAAGCCTCTGGTCGAGGGGCACTAGCAAACTGATCTTCCTCCTCTTCCCCCTCCGCCCCCCCAATTTCCCGCGGCCAATAACCCCCCCCCTCCCCCGGTTCCCCCCCAAAGGCAGAGACGTCCGATGGGAAAGACCGAGAAATTTTGGGAAACCGTCGGGCCTTTTGGATTTGAAAGGAGAGAAAAGGCTCCGTGTCCCATCTGTGTCCGCTCCTCCTCCGTCGCTGGCGGGACCTGTTGTTTCAGAGTGTCCAACGATCGTTCCAGAACTTAGATACCACAATGTTCATGCTGACAAGGTCAGTGTCCGCACTGACCATTTTGGTGGCTTCTTCAAAACTGGCAAGGATGTGCAGAGCTCTTTCACCTGCCTCCACTCTCGGTGTTGTCAGACACCCCGAAGGTCCGCACCTCTGCATTTCAGGCTATGGTGTCACTTCGTACTGCGTAAATGGCATTGCGCTGCAGCCACAAGGAACGCTGAGCATGGGAAGGGTGGAGATTCCAGCGTGTTGCCACGTCAACAATGAGACGGTTGACGGGAGGCCGAGCTGACTCTGCAGACGCAGCCAGTCGTGGACGAAGCATGTGCGAACGGCGAAGGTGCGAACTCAGACCTCCGAGCCTTCTTCATCAGGCAGTCCAGACCACGGGTAGCTCTTTAGAAATTTCTGGACGACAAGGTTCATGACATGTGCCAGGCAAGGGATGGTGCTCCAGCCATACCGATCTTAAGGGTGTGCCATCAGATTTTCACCGTTGATCCACACCACCTTGCCTGGCACAAGGTTCTTGTCACCCATCTCCAGCGCTCTGGTCTCGTTGCTTAGAGCCGTCCACAGACAGCTTCTGACACTGTGTGTGGAACGGTCTCCAAGGCAGATTAGATTTTCAACACTGCACTGGTGTCTCTGGGCACATATGCCACCAGAGGACCTTGGGTAAAGAGTCCTGCACATCCTCGCTGTTTTGAAGAGCGAAGCGCCGGAGCCTGAGAGCCACCAGTCACCCCCAGAGACATCCACGCCAGCACACCCATGAGCTGTCACAGAGATATACGCGGTCTTTTGCGTGCTTACTAGTCCATGTGTCGGTGGTAGGATGGACTCTTCCGGACACAGATGCAGACAACGCGCTGAAATTTAAGAAGACACGACGTGGCTGGCCAGGGCAGGACGGCTTTTCTGGCTAAAGAAATGCTGCCTCGGCAACTGGTAATTGGGGGCAGCTGAGGGCCATGATGTGGCGGAACCCATTGTGTCCACCAAATGGACAAGGCCACATTTCCAATGCAAAACCTGGCAAATGCCCGACATTCAGGCTTTTGGCTTTGGGGATGGTTGGGTTAAAGTGTTTCTTCTGCTCCCCAAACCTGAAGCACAGACGCTGCTGCCCTAGACTGGCCGCTGTACGGCGTGCAGGTCGTCAAACTGGCGGAAGGAGAAGGGGTAAAATGGGTCCTGTGATGCTTGGTGGTACACGCTGCGCGGTGGATGCTGAAGCGGAGGCCTGATCCCTGATCATGACTTCTGAGAGACATGGGCAGCTGAGGAACGCTTGGTGTGGCGGAGTGAAGGAGGAGGCCGGAGACCAAGGTGTGACAGTGGGTTGGAGGCCCGTCGTCGGGTCTTGCCCTTTTTGGCCAAGTGTTCCATCCATTTCAACAAATGCATTCGCTGCAATGTGACGTATACATTTTGGTGTGGTTAACCACTTAAGGTTCTGCTCTACGTTATGCGTTTACGGCATAGGGCTGCATATGACATCGCTGGTGAATCAGAGGCTTGCTCCAAGAAGGGCCCAGCTTAAGGTCCTGGGACCTTTTTTGACGGCGATAAGCGAGGAGCGGGGTTTTGCGCTGACCGTGGCTGGCGGAATCATATCAGCGGACTTCTCGACCGCCCTCTCCCATTTTGTGGCCGGGAACGCGTATTGACCACTACCCCATCGGTCTTCCTCCTCGTCCACCTGATGAAGCGCTCGCAAGTAAATTCTGCGTAAAAGACCAGGATGGATCCGCAATGTCGTCATCATCAATCATCAACATCCACACAGGTGACTTGGTCCGTCCTGACTTTCAGCATCCAAGATGCTGCGGGCTCAAGCAAGGGGCACTGCAAGGCCGTTGGCCGACCGCCCGGGACTTTTGCCATTGAACCGCTTCCTCACACTCCTCTGATGGCATCATAACTGGCGTCCAGAGTGCAGACTAAATCATCCTCTTGATCTTTTAACATGCCTTCTGACCCTCAACTGAATTTTGTCTTCACAAGAGGTCTTGCAGACAATGGATTATCCACAGTGGTGGGTACACGATTTGACATTGGGCTGCTTCATGTTGACGGATGCTGATGAAGCTAATGACTGACATTTGTGCCGTGACTTCGAGGACGAGGAGGTAATACTGCAAGATGCAGGTTGGCTTACCAACTGAATGACTGATTGGCCGACGATATTCCGTTACTTAGATTCACAGGGCCCCTGACCCAGCGATGACAGGCCTGACGATCCCCTCGCAACTGAACGATCCGCTGTCCATTCGTGTTGTCGCCAGCACTGAAGTAGCACCTACTCGGTGTCGTACCCTACCTCCATGTGCTACCCCCCTTCTTTGCTCTCTTACCACCTTCATTTCACTCCATGTTCAGAAATAAAAAAATTTGAGAAGGTATGGAACAGTTTTTGGAAAGTCTCTATTAAAAGACGGCAAATCACAGCTATTCTTCTCAAATCCACTCTAATCAAAACAAAATTGCTGGATTTCCAAATTTGAACTGCAAGTTTCTATCACAAATCCTTGAACTGGGCAAAAGTCCCAAAAAACACGTATCAGTTATGTTTTGTATAATAAACGTATTTTTGCACCTTTTCAAATCACCTGTGTGAATATAGAAATTGCTGTTTTAAGATTTACTAGATCTGCATCAATTAACAGTGCTGGGTGTGCAAAAGTAAAAACAACACATAACTGTTATGTTTTGATATAATAAACGGTATTTTTGTGGCACCTTTCAATTCAGCCTGTGTAATATAGAAATTGCTGTTTTAAGATTTTACGTAGATGCATGCGTCATGAAACAGTGCATGGGTGCGCAAAAGTCAAAAAACAACTAACGTGTTTATGTGTTGATATAAAAAACGATATTTTTTTGCACCTTCATTCGACCTGTGTGAATATCAGAATTGATGTTTAAGATTTACGTAATGCTGCGTCAATGAAGCAGTGCTGGGTGTGCAAAAATCAAAAAAACAACGAACTGTATTTTTTGATATAATAAACGTATTTCTTGCACCTTTCAATTCACCTGTGGTGAATATAGAATTGCTGTGTTTAAGATTTACGTAGATGCCTGCTTCAATGAACATGCTGGTGTGCAAAATTCAAAAAACACGTACTGTTATGTTTTGATATAATAAACGGTATTTTTTGCACCTTTCAATTCATCCTGTGGTGAATATAGAATGCTGTTTTTAAGATTTACGTAGATTCTAGCGTCAATGAACAGTGCTGGGTGCGCAATAGTCAAAAAACACTGAACTGATATGTTTTGATATAATAAACGGTATTTTTTGCACCTTTCAATTCACCTTTTGTTAATATGATGAATTGCTGTTTTAAGATTTACGTAGAAGCTGCGATCAAATGAACAGTGCTGGGTGCGCAATATCATAAAACACGTAACTGTTATGTTTGATATAATAAACGGTATTTTTGCACCTTTCAATCACCTGTGGAATATAGAATGTGTTTAAGATTTACGTAAGATGGCTGGTCAATGAACAGCTGGTGTGTGCAAAAGTCAAAAAACACTAACTGTTTATGTTTTGATATAATAGAACGGTATTTTTTTCACCTTTCTCTTCACTTGTTGTGAATATAGAAATGCTGTTTAAAAGATTGTACGTAGATTGCTGCGTCAATGAACAGTGCTGGGTGGCGCAAAGTCAAAAAACACGTAAATGTTATGTTTTGATATAAAAACGGATTTTTTGCACCATTCATTCACCTGTGTGAATATAGATATTGCCTAGTTTTAAGATTTACGTAGATGCTGCGTCAATGAACAGTGCAGGGTGCGCAAAAGTATAAAAACACGTAACTGTTATGTTTTGATATAATCAAAACGATATCTTTGCACCTTTCAATTCACCTGTGGTGAATATAGAATTGCTGTTTTCAGATTTACGTAATGCTGCTCAAAGAACATGCTGGGTGTGCAAAAGTCAAAAAAAACACGTAACTGTTATCTTTTTCATATAAATAAACGGTATTTTTTGCACCTTTCATTCACCTGTGGTGAAATAAGGAATGCTGTTTTAAGATTTACGTAGATGCTGCGTCAATGAACAGTGCTGGGTGCGCAAAAGTCAAAAACACTATACTGTTATTTTTGATATTATAAAACGGTATTTTTTGCGAAACCTTTCAATCACCTGTGGTGAATATAGAATTGCTGTTTAAAGATTTACGTAGATGCTGCGTCAATGAACAGGGCTGGGTGTGCAAAAGTCAAAAACACGTACGTTTATGTTTTGATATATAACGGTATTTTTTGCACCTTTCAATTCACCTGTGGTGAATATAGAATTGCTGTTTTAAGATTTACGTAGATGCTGCGTCAATGAACAGTACTGGGTGCGCAAATGTCAAAAAACACGTAACTGTTATGGATTTGATATAATTAAACGGTATTTTTTGCACTTTCAATTTCCCTGTGGTGAAATATAGAATTCTGCTTTAAGATTTACGTAGATGCTGCGTCAATGAACAGTGCTGGGTGTGCAAAAGTCAAAAACACGTAACTGTACGTTTTGATATAATAAACGGTATTTTTTGCACCTTCAATTCACCTGTGTGAATATAAATTACAGTTTTAAAGATTTACAGTAGAAGCTTGCGTCATGAACGTGCTGGCTGCGCACAAGTCAAAAAACACGTAACTGTTATGTTTGATATAATAAACGGTATTTTTGCACCTTTTCAATCCACCCGTGGTAGAATATAGAATTGCTTTTTCGTTAAGATTTACGTAGATGCTCGCGTCATGAACAGTGCTGGGTGTGTCAAAAGTCAAAAAACATCGTAACTGTTATGTTTTGTAATATATAAACGGTATTTTTTGCACCTTTCAATTCGACCTGTGGTGAATAAGAATGCGTGTTTTAGATTTACGTAGATCGCGTCAATGACAGTGCTGGTGGCAAAAGTCAAAAAACACGTAACTGTTTATGTTTGATATAATAAACGGTATTTTTTGCAAGCCTTTCCAATCACCTGGGTGAATATAGAATTGCTGTTTTAAGATTTACGTAGATGCTGCGTCAATGAACACGTGCAGGTGCGCAATAAGGTCAAAAAACTCGTAACTGTGATGTTTTTTCGTACGATACACGAATCAGTGTATTTTTGGCAACAAACAACCTGTGCTGACTACAAGATTTCTGGATTGTATTTAAGTGCACAGGTGGATATATCAACAGTCACAGGTGGTAATGGTAAAAATTGAACACCTATCTGAATGTATACTGATAATAAAAGTGGAGGTTTGCAAGCTAACAAAGAGACCTGCAGTTACTAGAAATGATTGTGTTACGTTACAATATAAGTTCAGGCTGCCCCCAATAGTCAGAAAATATTTTCAATATGCAAACTGTTAAAATCAAATATATTCCACTACAATGTCTACACTAAGTCTTGGTTAACTTTATCCAGTGTTCTTTTAATAGATAGAGCTTGTCTGTGTTCTCCCCGGGGCCCCCCTCCCCCCGCTCGCCACCGCCGTTAATTTACAGCGTAGATGCTTGCTTTAAATTTCTCAAGCTAAACTACAAAAATCTCAATCACTAATCTAACTAAATTGGAAGGACACAGCTAATAGTAGAGGTTTCTCTGTGCAGAAATAGACTAATTTCGCTGAACTGTTTTGGCCACAGGCAGAGCGCATGTCCTATGCCCTATGAAGACGCCTGAGAGACACTGAGGCTGAAAAAAATGAAACGATGTACTATGTAAAACGAGGTCATGTGAAATTTTCCCAGCCCAATCGCAACCATAACACATCCAGCTATGACGTCGCACACTACATCTCACCCTGCTCTAGTTCTGTAATCTGATTTCTGGCCGTCAAAATTCAGAAGCGCCGAAAAAGGCGCGATCTTAAGTAGATGATGCTCAGATTTTAACCTTAATTATCGCATGATCTGGAAATTTCGATCACCATAAAAACCTTGCCGATTTCAACTTTGTCGATAAAAATCACTCAACACTACCCATAACCCCTCGGCAAGACTCAATCCAATTAAGTTTTTTAAATGTGGTAAGAGCTGCTTAATATGCTGCAAAGTAGCACATTTTTTGAAAATCAGACTTATGCCTTTTGTACTCCAGAAAACTGGTATGCAAATAAAAAAAAAATTCTCTATCCATGTTTAAGCCCCTTCATTTCCCATGACAAGAACATACAGCATGATCAGGTGCCCGTTTCCACAACGTATATTTCTGTCCATGGTGATCTTGCAGATGTTGTTGATGCAGCTACAAAATCAGTGACAGCAGCAAAGCTGTATTATTACAACCATGCTCTTGCCTTAGCTGTAAGTGTTGAAGATGATTTTGATCCCAAAAGTACAACCATTTAGATGCCATGGTCAATAGCGATCACAGTGTCTAAAATATTTGACAAGGGACAGGGCTTCATTTGTACAACCACTGCCACCCCATAATGTAATTGCAGTGTGTCAATGAGTTACTCCGGCCAGAAGTGTGGCACAATTAGTTGCCTGTCAGTTTCACAATGCGAGAAAATAATGCTTCTGAATAATTATTTTGAAGCATTACACAAGCAATCAGACGATCACCGCTGCACATCCTTTCGTGGGACAAAATGAAAAAGGAAAACTGAATTCATGAAAAGTTTATTGTAAAAAAAAAATTCCCACATAAAATAGCTAAATAAAATAAGATAAATAAATAAAATTAACTAAAATAACTAAATAAAAAATATGTCTTAATTTTTACATACTTTACCTTGAAAAAATCTATTTGGTATTATTGCAGTTCTACAGACCCATAGAAAACAACTTACTTGTTATTTATATCACACAGATATAAATGGGGTACATAAAAAGCAACATAAAAAAGATGAAGGATTTGCTTTCCTCACCCCCTCCTACTCAATAAAGTCAATAGAATATAATTGTACCCAAAAATTATACATAAAAAAGCTAAAACTTATTCTCCAGTAATAAACTTTCATATAGCTACTCCAAGAAGTTAAACTAATGGATCTTGAAATGCAGTAACACAAAATGATTTTTTTTTAGAAAATATAATTTTATTGTGCAAATAAAATGTGAAAAAAGCTTAACATATGTAATGTTGATGAAGAAAATAATGACCTGTAGAATAAAGTGGTGTTATTTTTAATACATTAAACAGAACTGGAAAAATTCCAAAAATTAATGAGTTTTACATACCTCAAAATGGTGCCACTGTAAAATGAAACTCATACTGCAAAAAAAGCCCTTTTGTAGTTACATTGATGTAAAAATAAGAAAATGTTTTAATGTGATGATGAAAAAACTAAAAAAAACCTGCTTGGTCCTTTAAGGTGGTGTTTGGTGGAGAAAAAATATTTTCAAATAATATCTTGCCAATACTTTTTTTCATTACATTTTCTGTAGGCTTGCTACAGTTCTACATCAGCTGTGTGATGATAAGAAGCTCAGTAATTCTCTATATCTTAACACACAGAAAACTGCTCTGTGTCGAAATCAGATCAGGTGGCCAAAGGGGTATTGAAGTTATGAAACCACACCCCTTTGTTCTTGCCTTCCAGGGCTTTTAACATGAGAATGAAAATGAGAGGGGGTGCACTAAGACTGAAGTTGGGAGAAAGGGAGATAGAGAAAGCACAGGAAAGGATGCTGGGGCTGTAGTTTTACAGGGCAAAGGGAAAGAAATTGTGCCACAGAAGAGTGTGGTTAAATACACTGGAAAATTAGCATGGAAATTACAGAGGGATAAATAAAGCCTTTTTTGGGTTCTCTAGACATAAACCCTTTAAGGCTCAAAACAAGTAAGTCCTTAAGGGACTTGGTGTTCCTGTGGGGAATGATTATTGCAAATCAAGTCTATTGTTAGAGATGTAACAAACAACAACAAACAGCAAAGAACAGAACTGTCAGTCATACACTTAACTCAAGGTCAAATCTTTCTACAGAAATATTTCATGCATACTATAATGTCAGGAAAACCCACTGCCGAGCCCACTCGAGGGTCGACAGCCTGACTTGGGGTGTATCATGACGTTGCGCTCCTCCTAGGGTACGCATAGGGTCAGCCGGATACGTTTTCACAGGTAACACCTGTCCACAGGGGCACAGGGAGACCCAGGGAGTGCGAGAGGATACCCCACTCACCCACAACCCTGAACGGCTGGGAGAGATCTGTTTACCCATGCTGGTTAAACAGTGCTCTGCCAGCCCAGTACTGCCACCAGTTCTTGTTTGGTTATAAGACCCGTCCGTTACAGACTTACAGCAAGGCCAGGCACCAGCCTTGGGTAGCGATATATTAAAGACCGAGACTAAAATGGATGAGGTCGATAATCAAGACAACAGACTAGCTCAGATTAAAGTTTATAGATTTAGTTTGCCTTAGAGGGTGAACTAGACAAGAAATATATAAATAGGGACAATACTATACAGATTGGTCAGAGGTGCAAACAAGGATATGGTTACAAACAAAGAGGCAGCAAGATGTGTCTAGTTACCTTAGGTTAGCTTTGTGCTGGGCCCAAACCGGGGTGAAATGGGGCCTGCTGGTTCTGGATGCTCCTGTACACTCGGCCTAACCCCTCCCAAAACAGAACGACCCTGGGCAAAGCTGGGTTTTGACTTAAATCAGTACTGGGACAGCCCATGTCGCACCCACCCACACTCCCCTCACGCTCCTGGGACGGCCTGCACATTCCTCCCTCTTGGGTCATGCAGTTTTCTGGCTGGAACACCAAGATGGACCGTACCGCAGAAGGGCATTGGGACAGAACTGATCCAGTGGCACCATCAGAACCGGTTGGGCCTAAGCTATGACGTGGTACCATACATGCCTATCCTACTTGGTTTCTATGGCCAGTTTTGGATTTCTCCCTTACCCTGCTTCCTATGAATGTGGCCGTGGCAGCTGGACGTGTGCAAAGTTTCATATTTTAAATTATGAAAATTGGATGGATTGGTGATACACGATTCTCTCAAAAATCTTTATAAAATATCGGTGCCTTTGTGTCTGGCATAACCCTTTGAACCTGGGGGTCTGAGAGCCCATTTATTTTCAAGTGCTTATGAATTTAAATGAAAATTCTTTGATGTGCTGACCTCCTGCCAGGGGGATCTCCTCTCTGTCCTTTGTTAGCCGGGTCTGAATGTCTCCTGCATAATTAATGGATTCCTGGGACATGTGTTGCGTGAGTGAATTTTGAAGTTGGAGGGAGTGATGACTTAGTCATTTTTGTGTCAATTTTCCTCACATATAATATAATATAGTTACACAAATCATTTTATAACACTGGGGTAATCTTGTACATCAAGCTTTGACATATATTCATTTTTGTATTGAAAACTAAAGTATATGTACTGAAAGTAGTTTATGAATAGTATATTTTATTGTTTTATTGGTTACAGATGTCAGACAAACTCAAATAAAATCATTTATGACTGTAAAGGCATGTTCATACAACATATTGCAGTGCTTACAGGTATGCGCCGCAATACGCCTTTATTAGTGCAGTTGAAAGTACGTGCTGGTTAGTGCGTACTTTAAATGTGAGGCAGCTCTCTGCCTCCAATCCTTTGTATTTATTGGTGCATAAAAGCCTGTAAAAAGTGACAGGGCACTTCTTTTTAAGTGTGCACAGTACTCACCGAGAAATACGATCGTAACAATGATGGCAAACAATGAAGGTTATTTTACACAGAACTCAATGAGTGCTCAACTTGACAAATGATTTTAGCGCATTTGCAGGGTGTACTCTGGCGCAATTAAGCACTGAAGTAAGCCCTGCAAATATGTCGTGTGAACATACTGTAGTGGGTGGTCCCGCTCCTCGACCCGTGGGCCGCGGGCGCAACCGCCCCCCCGGGTGCCTGCCGGGTTGGGGTGGCACTGCTGGCCGCGGCACAAGCTGTGGGCCCGCTGATCATGGAGACTCACCTGACCTCGTTCCTGTCACGTCCTCGCCCTCGTTCTTGTAAATTTAAAGGGCCAGCACCCCGGTAATTGGTTAATTGCCGGGCGCTTCCCCTATTTATGGTTTCGCTCCACAATCACTCCTTGCTGGATCTATGTTGCTCCGTGTCCTAGAAAAAGCGTTCCTAAAGTGTATTCCTGCCTTAACGTGTACCAGACCTCTTGCTACGTTTCTCGACTCCGAACCTCTGCTGCCTGCCCTGACTTTCCTGCCTGACCACGACCACGAACCAGTGCCGCCAGCCCTGACCTTCCTGCCTGCCCACGACTACGATTCTTTGATTATGATTCTGTACCTCGCTGCACCTCGGCCGCCACCGCAAGCCCGCCGCGTCAGGGGTAGCGACCTGGTAGAATCCCACCGCAGCAAATCCATCCCGCTTTGCGGCGGACTCTGGTGAATACCGGGACCTACTTAGACTCCGTTCCCTGGCACGGTTGTTGCCATCGCTTGCGGTGGTCCAGTGGATCCACTACCCAGCCGTCACAGTTAGATCCAGTCATGGATCCCGCCAAGGTGCGGATCTCACGACCATTGTCGCCCAACAGTCACAGCAGATCGCGCAACAAGCACAGCAATTGGGTCAGCTGTCCACCATGATGCGTCAACTCCTGGCCTCCCAGCAGCAGCAACCTGCCTCTTCGCTGGTGATTCCAACACCCCCGGCCGTCCCGCTGCCAACCGTGGGTCCGAAGCTTCGCCTTCCTCTACCCTCCAAGTTCGATGGGGACTCGAAACTTTGCAGAGGTTTTATCACGCAGTGCTCCATGCACGTGGAGCTGATGGATGACCAGTTACCTACTGAAAGGTCGAAGGTGGCGTTCGTGGTGAGCCTGCTATCCGGAAATGCCCCGGCCTGGACGACACTCCTTTGGGACCGGAACGACCCTGTGACCGCAGACCTACAGGTTTTCCTCTCTGAATTCCGCAGCGTTTTCGAGGAGCCGGCGCGAGCGTCTTCTGTGGAGACGGCGCTATTGAACTTACGCCAGGGGGACTCCTCCGTAGGAGACTCTGCGGTCCAATTCCGCACGCTAGCCTCCGAGCTGTCGTGGAATGACGCCGCCCTCTGCGCCACATTCAAGAAGGCCTGTCAAGCAGAGTAAAGGACGCACTTGCAGCAAGAGATCTTCCATCATCTTTGAGCGAACTTATCCATCTGGCCACACGCATAGACGTGCGTTTTTCTGAGAGACAGCAGGAGCTCCGCCAGGAGCGTGACTCGGCACAACCTTGCCGTCTACCTCGTCTGGCTCCCATGTTCCAGAAGTCTCCGCTGCCTCCTCCACAGGTTCCCACCGAAGAACACATGCAGGTGGACCGGGCACACTTGTCGGAGTTGGAGCTGTCAGATGGAGAACCTTTGCTTCTACTGCGCCAGTCCGGACCATTTCCGTAGGAGTTGTCCGCAGCGCCCTCAGCGGTCGGGAAATGCTCACACCTAGGAGCCGTAGGAGAGGCGTCCCTAGGTGCTCAGTCTTCCTCTCCACGACTGCTGTTGCCAGTGGAGGTAACAACGGATGCTGGCCTATCTCTTCGGGTCCCTGCCTTCCTGGACTCCGGCTCCGCCGGGAACTTCATTCATGCCTCCTTGGTGTTTCGCTATCGTTTGCCAGTGATCCGCCTAGAGAAGCCGTTGCTTATCTCTTCCGTCAGTGGGGAGCTTCTTAGTGACTCCATTCAGTTCATAACCCGGCCAGTGACCCTCCGTGTAGGGGTCCTACACACGGAGAAGATCTCCTTTCACGTCCTGCCTCGCGCTTCTTCGGCGATCCTGTTGGGGCTACCCTGGCTGCAACATCACGCCCCTACGCTTGATTGGAAGACAGGCGAAGTCCTGCGTTGGGGATCGGAGTGCCAGGATCTCTGTTTGGTGGCACCACGCCCGGTGTCCATCTCTCCTCCCCAGTCGTCCGTCAAGCCTCTACAAGGTCTGCCAGCGGAGTACCAGGATTTTGGAGATGTATTCTCGGAGAAACAGGCTGAGAAGCTACCGCCCCATCGGCCGTATGACTGTCCCATAGACCTCCTTCCTGGAACCAGTCCCCCTCTGGGTAGGGTCTACCCTCTCAAAAACATACACATAGGCTGTATGGACAAAACATTGAACTTTACTTCATTTTTATAAATTGGTGCATAAAAAACATAGTTCTATGACGAACACCTTAGGCAATGAAAAACATATGAAAACGTGGCAGTACTTAGCTGTATAGCTTCTCCTGTTTAGGAGGTGAGTGATAGTCCCATAGTAGACTAGTAGGAGCCAATCATGCTGAGTTTCAGCCCAGTGCCGCCATGCAATGACGCGACGTTTCGGAAGGCACACCTTCCTTTCTCAAGCATGCGTTGTAAAGGCACGTCATCCTCTTTATTCACTGACCATGATTACACAGGTGTGCATGTCATGTTATCTATACTAAAAACAATTTTACTAACATCACATGTTAAAAACAATATAAATATCTCAAGCTTAGAGGACATGAAAAAGGTATAGGAGCATATTTCATATAGTGCATAAGTTACAAATAGCAACGTAGACTCAAAGACTCATTTAACCCCTTTGGTGCAATTGTATCCATTGTTGCAATCCAATACGCCTCCCTCTGTAGTAACCTAGTTTTATTTTGGATATATCTGAGATTTTTCACTTGTTCAAGTACACACCAACGTAAATCACAGATATTATTTTGGTTTATTCATTGAAATGTTTCGCTACAGTTGTTTCACCAAATTTTGTGGGTACGTCTGAGCTATCTTTTTTGTTTTTAAATTTCTAATAGCACTTTTATGTTCCCCTATCCTGATTCTAAACTGGGCGGCTGGTCTGTCCTATATACCATTGCTACATGGACATTTTAACATGTAGATTACGTTGTTGCTAGTGCAACTAAAGTATCCTTTTAATGGTATACCCATACCCTGATGCGGATGTTTAATTTTTTGAAACTTTAATAATAGCGGAACAGTTGTTGCACGATAGACAAGGATGTGTCCCATTACGTTTAATCCGAAGAATTTTTTGCCTGGAAATCTGTGTAGGGCGCAAATCAGAGTGTATAAGGCTGTTGCCTATTGTTTTACCACGTTTATATATGAAACGTGGTTTGTCCCTAAACAGATGTCCAAACTTGGGGACAGATTGTAGCAAGTGCCAATTATGATTAATGGCATTTTTTATGATGTTTGAATGCTTATCATACGTGGAAATGAAATTAAATCTAGGCTGTTGTTTATTCGTTACTTTCCCTTTAAGAAACTCTTCTCTATTTTTTGCTCTGATTTCTAAACCTATCTGTACCAATTTTTTCTCATTGTAACCTCTTTTCACGAATTTGTTAACCAATTCCTGCATTTTTAAATCATACATATCAATATCTGAACAAATGCGACGTGCCCTTATCATTTGGCTTTTTGGTATGCCATAAAATATTGAAGGGGTATGAAAACTTGATCGATGGAGAATGTTATTGCGTTCTGTGGGTTTAGAATATAGCGTTGTTTGGAATGTATTACTACTTGAGTCCCTAATAATTTTAACATCCAAATATTCTATTTCAGTCTTCTGAATATTTATGCTAAATTTAATCAATGGATGTCGAGAATTGAGATACCCCACAAATTCATTTAGTTGTTTCTCATTCCCCGTCCACATTAAGATGGCGACAGCGACAAAACGCTGCCACAACTTTATATGTGTGGAAAATTCCGAAGTATGTACATGATCAATTTCAAACCTGATCATGAAAAGATTGGCTGCACTAGGCGCGACAGGCGAGCCCATAGATAAGCCTTGGATCTGTAAAAAATATTCATTTCCAAATCGAAAATAGTTTTTTAGCAGCACCAAATCGAATAACGTCATCAAAAAGGTTATGTGTCTATTGGTTAAAGTTACATCATGCATTAGAGCTTCTCTGACTGCCTGTACGCCCAAATCATAAGGTACGTTTGTATATAGTGACTTAATATCAAGTGTGCACATGAACGTGACGTCATCACACTCCACGGTTTGAATTTTTTTGAGAAATTGGGTAGTATCAGTAAGACAAGAAAGTTCTTTTTTTATATGTTTCTGTAGAAAACCATCTATGTAAACTGCCGTGGAGTGTGATGACGTCACGTTCATGTGCACACTTGATATTAAGTCACTATATACAAATGTACCTTATGATTTGGGCGTACAGGCAGTCAGAGACGCTCTAATGCATGATGTAACTTTAACCAATAGACACATAACCTTTTTGATGACGTTATTCGATTTGGTGCTGCTAAAAAACTATTTTCGATTTGGAAATGAATATTTTTTACAGATCCAAGGCTTATCTATGGGCTCGCCTGTCGCGCCTAGTGCAGCCAATCTTTTCATGATCAGGTTTGAAATTGATCATGTACATACTTCGGAATTTTCCACACATATAAAGTTGTGGCAGCGTTATGTCGATGATGTCATCTTAATGTGGACGGGGAATGAGAAACAACTAAATGAATTTGTGGGGTATCTCAATTCTCGACATCCATTGTATTAAATTTAGCATAAATATTCAGAAGACTGAAATAGAATATTTGGATGTTAAAATATTAAGGGACTCCCAATTAGTAATACATTCCAAACAACGCTATATTCTAAACCCACAGAACGCCAATAACATTCTCCATCGATCAAGTTTTCATACCCTTCAATATTTTATGGCATACCAAAAAGCCAAATGATAAGGGCACGTCGCATTTGTTCAGATAATTGATATGTATTTATTTAAAAATGCAGGAATTGGTTAACAAATTCGTGAAAAGAGGTTACAATGAGAAAAAATTGGTACAGATAGGTTTAGAAATCAGAGCAAAAAATAGAGAAGAGTTTCTTAAAGGGAAAGTAACGAATAAACAACAGCCTAGATTTCATTTCATTTCCATGTATGATAAGCATTCTAACATCATAAAAAATGCCATTAATCATAATTGGCACTTGCTACAATCTGACCCCAAGTTTGGACATCTGTTTAGGGACAAACCACGTTTCATATATAAACGTGGTAAAAACAATAGGCAACAGCCTTATACACTCTGATTTGCGCCCTACACAGATTTCCAGGCAAAAAATTCTTCGGATTAAACGTAATGGGACACATCCTTGTCTATCGTGCAACAACTGTTCCGCTATTATTAAAGGTTCAACAATTAAACATCCGCATCAGGGATATGATATACCATTAAAAGGATACTTTAGTTGCACTAGCAACAACGTAATCTACATGTTAAAATGTCCATGTAGCAAATGGTATATAGGACAGACCAGCCGCCCAGTGAGAATCAGGATAGGGGAACATAAAAGTGCTATTAGAAATTTTAAAAACAAAAAAGATAGCTCAGACGTACCCACAAAATTTGGTGAAACAACTGTAGCGAAACATTTCAATGAATACCAACATAATATCTGTGATTTACGTTGGTGTGTACTTGAACAAGTGAACATCTCAGATATATGCCAAAATAAAACTAGGTTACTACAGAGGGAGGCGTATTGGATTGCAACAATGGATACAATTGCACCAAAGTGGTTAAATGAGTCTTTGAGTCTACGTTGCTATTTGTAACTTATGCACTATATGAAATATGCTCCTATACCTTTTTCATGTCCTCTAAACTTGAGATATTTATATTGTTTTTAACAGTGATGTTAGTATATTGTTTTTAGTATAGATAACATGACATGCAAACCTGTGTAATCATGGTCAGTGAATAAAGAGGATGACGTGCCTTTACAACGCATGCTTGAGAAAGGAAGGCGTGCCTTCCGAAACGTCGCGTCATTGCATGGCGGCACTGGACTGCAACTCAGCATGATCGGCTCCTACTAGTCTACTATGGGACTATCACTCACCTCCTAAACAGGAGAAGCTATACAGCTAAGTACTGCCACACTTTTATATGTTTTTCATTGCCTAAGGTGTTCGTCATAGAACTATGTCTTTTATGCACCAATTTATAAAAATGAAGTAAAGTTCAATGTTTTGTCCATACAGCCTATGTGTACGTTTTTGATTGATATAGGGGAGTCTAAGCAAGGTACTCCTAACGGCTGGGACTATAACGTGTGCACTGCTAATATACGGCATTGTTTGCAATTATTGGATAGGGTCTACCCTCTGTCTGTGTCCGAGACTCAGGCCATGTCAACCTACATTCAGGAGAATTTGTTGAAAGGGTTCATACGCAAATCCTCCTCTCCTGCCGGTGCAGGATTCTTCTTCGTCCAGAAAAAAGACAGATCTCTTCGTCCGTGTATTGATTACAGAGGGCTAAACAAGATCACAGTGAAGAATCGCTACCCTCTCCCCCTGATATCTGAGCTCTTTGATCGCCTCCGTTGAGCCAAGGTGTTTACCAAATTGGACCTACGTGGTGCCTATAACCTCATCAGAATTCGAGAGGGGGATGAGTGGAAGAAGGGCTTTCAACACGCGGGGCGGGCATTTCGAGTATCTCGTGATGCCCTTCGGGCTATGCAATGCCCCAGCCGTATTTCAGCAGTTCGTCAATGACGTATTTCGGGACTTGCTGTACACCTGCGTCATAGTATATCTGGATGATATTCTGATTTTTTTCCCCTGACATACAGACTCATCGGGTACAAGTACGCCAGGTCCTGTGACGTCTGCGAAACGATCGACTGTATGCCAAGTTGGAGAAGTGTCGGTTCCACCAGGCCAGCCTTCCTTTCCTTGGGTACATAGTCTCCGATCGAGGTCTGCAGATGGACCCAGCGAAACTCTCTGCGATCCAGCAGTGGCCACGACCTGTCGGTCTGCGGGTGATTCAATGCTTCCTAGGATTCGCCAACTACTACCCGCAGTTCATTCCCCACTTCTCTATGCCAGTGGCTCCCATCGTGGCACTCACCCGAAAGAACGCTTATCCGAAATCTTGGCCTCCGTCTGCCAAGGAAACATTCTCCCAACTGAAGACTGCGTTTTCCTCAGCACCTATTTTGGTCCGTCCGGATCCAGAGAAACCCTTCAGCCTAGAGATGGATGCCTCTTCCGTAGGAGCAGGGGCAGTCCTGACCCAGGAGGGCCCTAAAGGCAAAACTGTCACATGCGTTTTTTTTTCTAAGACCTTCTCACCGGCAGAACGAAATTATGTCATTGGAGATCAGGAGCTGTTGGCCATAAAATTGGCTCTGGAGGAGTGGCGACATCTGTTGGAGGGAGCTCGACATCCATTTGACGTCTTCACAGACCATAAAAATCTCCAATACCTCCAGACGGCCCAGCGTTTAAATCCTCGCCAGGCCAAGTGGTCTCTTTTTTTCTCACATTTTGATTTCAAGATCCACTTCCGACCGGCCGAGAAAAAATGTCAAGGCGGATGCCCTCTCCCGTGCTTCTGACATTACCGGGGAAGAACCAGTGTCTCAGCACATCATTGGTCCCGAACGGCTGGTTCATGTGGCTCCTGTGGATCTCCGTAACGTTCCTCTGGGCAAAACTTACGTGTGCCCCGCACTCAGGGGAGAATTCTGGGTTGGGGGCATAGTTCTCTTCTAGCCGGCCACCCCGGGATACGGAAATCCTACGCCCTTATCTCGCGACACTACTGGTGGCCAACTCTGCTCCAAGATGTTAAGGACTTCGTTCTCTCCTGCACTACGTGTGCCCAAAATAAGGTCCCTCGCCACAGGCCCGCAGGCCTCTTAGTCCCTCTGCCTGTTCCGGAGTCTCCATGGACACACATAGGCATGGACTTCATCACGGACCTTCCTCCTTCCTCTGGAAACTCGGTCATCTGGGTGGTCACTGACCGATTCTCAAAAATGTCCCACTTTGTGCCGCTTCCTGGTCTCCCTTCTGCTCCCCAATTGGCGGGCCACTTCTTCCATCACATTTTTCGCCTGCATGGTCTACCATCCCACATCGTCTCTGAGCGAGGCATCCAATTTGTCTCTAAGTTTTGGCGTGCCCTATGTTACCGCTTGCAAATCAAGCTAGACTTCTCATCCGTGTACCATCCCCAGACAAATGGGCAGGTGGAGAGGATAAACCAGATCTGGGGGGAGTATCTACGGCACTTTGTGTCCGGACGCCAGGACAACTGGTCCGAACTACTTCCATGGGCTGAGTTCTAATATAACCATCGGGACTCCGACTCGACTGACCGTTCCCCATTCCTCGTGGTCTATGGCAATCATCCACGCCCCCCCGCTCCCCTTGGCTTCGGCCTCCGAGGTTCCCGCCGTGGACAACCAGGTTCGGGATATCGGGGTCATTTGGCTTCCAGCCTTCCAGGCTTCAGCCCGCATGAAGACCCAAGCTGACAAGAGGAGAAGACCTTCCTCAATGTTCCTCCCAGGGGATAAAGTGTGGCTCTCTTCCAGATACATACGCCTCAAGAGCTATAAGTTGGATCTGCGGTTTCTGGGACCTTTCGGGGTACTTCGGCAGCCGAACTCGGTGTCCTACAAGCTCTGCCTACCTCCATCTCTCCGGATTCCTAACGCCTTTCACGTCTCCCTTCTAAAGCCTCTGGTCTTGAACCGATTCTCCCAGAAGAGCGCTGCTCCGTCTCCGGTACTAGAGTCCCCTGATGTTTTTGAAGTGAAGGACATCTTGGACATGGAGACCATCAGGGGTAAGCGGTTCTTTCTTGTAGATTGGAGGGGCTTCGGCCCCGAGGAGAGGTCCTGGGAACCGGAGTCCAATATCCTGAACCAAGATCTGATTCGTAAGTTCCTCCGGGCTAAGAAGAGGGGGAGACCTAAGGGGGGGGTTCTGTAGCGGGTGGGACCGCTCCTCAGCCCGCGTGGCCGCAGGCGCAACCGCCCCCCTCCCCCGGGTGACTGCCGGGGTCGGGTGGCGCCGCTGGCCGCGGCACGAGCTGTGGGCCCGCTGATCATGGAGCCTCACCTGATCTCGTTCCTGTCACGTCTGCGCCATCTGCCGGTCGAGGCGCGCAGGCCCACTCCCTAGGGCGTGCGTGCGCTCGTTCTTGTAAATTTAAAGGGCCAGCGCCCCGGTAATTGGTTAATTGCCGGGCACTTTCCCTATTTATGGTTTCGCTCCACATTCACTCCTTGCTGGATCTATGTTGCCCCGTGTCCTAGAAAAGCGTTCCTAAAGTGTATTCCTGTCTTACCGTGTACCAGACCTCTTGCTACGTTTCTCGACTCCGAACCTCTGCCGCCTGCCCTGACCTTCCTGCCTGTCCACGACCACGAGCCATTGCCGCCAGCCCTGACCTTCCTGCCTGCCCGCGACTACGATTCTTGGATTACGATTCTGTACCTCGCTCCACCTCGGCTGCCACCGCAAGCCCGCCGCGTCAGGGGTAGCGACCTGGTAGAATCCCGCCGCAGCAAGTCCATCCCGCTTTGCGGCAGACTCTGGTGAATACCGGGACCTACTTAGACTCCGCTCCCTGGCCCGGTTGTTGCCATCGCTTGCGGTGGTCCAGTGGATCCACTACCCAGCAGTCACACATACCCTAGGAGATGAGCATGGATAAAATGATGAACCTATAAAAGTTGGTTGCCAGGTGAGGATACACGTGTTACTGTATTATGCAAGCAAGTTTCCCATTTAAAAATTTTTGTTTCTGTGACAACGAAGAAAGTTGGGAAAACATTTACTAATAACCATAACTATTACGTGGTTCAGATGTCCCCAAAAAGTCACCTCTAAATAACAAAAAATTGATTAAGGAAAATAAGCGACAAAAAATACAAAAACAGCACATGAACTTTAGTATAGCGGTTGAACCTGTTTAACGTGGATGCGGGCCTCCTTCCTCCCTGCTGACAGAAATATTGGGAAAATGGGAAAGGTCAAACATTTTTGGGTTTTCAACATTTTAATTACTTTTTTTCCCAAAAAAAAAAATTTTGGGTGAATAGGTTTTAATATGTTGATGATTATTATCGAAAAGTTAAATCGCACATTTTTTAGTTGATTCGAAATTTTTAGATCAGCGAAAATTTAAGGTTAAAACGTGCATCACTATTAAGATCGCCCCTTTTTGGGCGCTTCCTTCATTTGGGGGCCAAAAATCCTTACAGAAAAAGAGCAGGGTAAATTTTGGCACGTCATGACGGGAGTGAGGGTTGCGATTGCTGGAAAAACACATGACCCGTTTTTACATAGAACCCCCTTTCCTGTTCGATCATGTCTCCACGCTCAGCGTCTCATAGCAGGAGACATGTCCCTTCCCTTTGGCCAAACGCCCAGCAAATTATTCTATTTCTTCACGAAAAAACCTCTACTATTAGCTTGACCTTACACTTAGTTAATCAGAGATTGGAAATTTTTAAAAGTATTTTAGGTAGAGAATTTTAAAGGAGCTCCCCGCGTAAAGTCCGGTTGGGGGGGGGGGGGGGGGGGGACCCCTGCGGGCGAACACAGAAAAGCCCTTAAGAATAGGATAAAGTTCACCAAAGACTTAGTGTAAAAGCACTGAAAAGCTTTATTTTAACATTTTTTCTATTGAAAAATTTCCTGATTTTGGGGCAGCCGAATTTATATTAATACACATTTTTTCTAGTAACTGCGGGTCTCTTTTTAGGTGCAAAACTCCCTTTTTAAATTATCATATACATTTCAGATAGTTTTTTTTTTCAATTTTGCCCATTCCACTTTGTTATATGCCCCTTTTGCAGTAAATTAGAACCCCAGCAATTTTGTAGTCACACAGGTTTGGTAGGTCCAAAAAATACCTTTTTATCCGAATACATTACAGATACGTTTTTTTTCACTTTTGCGCCACAGCTTTGTTATTGGGGCACCTTGCACTTAAAAATGTGAATACAGCAATTTTGAGTCACCACAGGTAATTAAATCCAAAAAATACCTTTTTTTATCCTAATAATTTATATATTCTTTTTTTTTGCACTTTTCCCCAGTCCAATTTTTGAAAAGCCCCTTCAGTTAAAAATTTGAATCCAGCAATTGTGGTTACCACAGGTGAATTGATAGTCCCAAAAAATACCTTTTTTTTATCGAAAATTACAGAAACGTGTTTTTTCACTTTGGCGCACTACAGCTTTGTTTATTGGGACCTTGCACAAAAAGTGAATACAGCAATTTTGTAGTCACCACAGGTAAATTATGGGGCCCAAAAAAAACCTTTTATTATCCGAATGCTTACAGATAGGGTTTTTTTGCATTTTTGCCCAGTCCAATTGTTGAAAAGGGGCCACTTGCAGTTAATTTTTAATCCAAAAAAATTTGTGTTTTTAACCACAGGTGAATTGATAGGTCCCAGAAAATACCTTTTTTTATCCGAATACATTACAGATACGTGTTTTTTACTTTGGCACTACAGCTTTGTTCATTGGGGCACCTTGCACTTAAAGGGAAAATAAGCAATTTTGTACACCACAGGTAAATTGAAGGTCCCAAAAAAATACCTTTTATTATCCGAATCTTTACAGAAAGGTTTTTTCACTTTTGCCCAGTCCGATTTGTTGATGACCACCCCTTCAGTTAAATTTGAATCCAGCAATTGTGTAGTTCCCACAGGGGAAATTAAAAGGTGCCAAAAAAAAACCTTTTAATTTCCGAATACTTTTCAATACTGTTTTTTTCACTTTGGTGCGGGCCAGCTTTTTTTGATAATCACTTTGCAGTTAAATTTGAATACACAATTTTTGTACACCACGGGTAATTGATAGGTCCAAAAAATAACTTTTTTTCCAATACATTACAGATACGTTTTTTTTCCTTTGGCGCAGGCCCTTTGTTGATAATCTTTTTTGGCATTTAAAATTTTTGAATACGCAATTTTGTAGTCACCACAGGTGAAATTGATAGGTGCCAAAAAATACCTTTATTATCCTAACATTTCAGCAGGTTTTTTTTCATTTTGGGATCAGTCAAGCTTTGTTGATAGATCTACTTTACAGTTAAATTTGAATCCACAATTTTGTTTTGATTTGAGGGTTTTGAATAGCTGTATTTGCCTCTTTTAAAAAGAGTTTTCCCAAAAACTCTTCCATACCTTCTAAATTTTTATATTTCTTAAAGGAGCAAAATTCGGGTGGTAAGCGAGCAAAGAGGGGGGTACATGGAGGAGAGGTACGTGAAAGGTGCCCCTTTCCAGTGCTGGCACAACACCATGCCAGGGGATTTCATTGCGGACCCGGGGCCTTTCATCGCGGGGTCAGGCCCTTGAATCCAGTAACGAACGCGCCCAATCTGTCCTTCAGGGGTTAATGAAACCCTGTATCCACAGTCTTACCCCTCGTCCTCCCAGTCACGCCACAAATGTCGTTCAGCACTCAGCATCCGTCTAACATAAGCACCCCAAAATGTCAACTCGGTACCCACCACTGGGATAATCCATTTTCAAAGACCTTTTAAAAGACAAAATGCAGTTGGGTAAAAAAAGGCATGTTAAAAGACAAGGGGCCAAAGGGGATGATTTTCTCTGCTTTTACGCCCATTTTACTGATCCCAAACAAGGAGGGAAGGAAGCCGGTCAATGGGAAAAACCCGGGGCGGCGGCAACCCCTTGCACCCCTTTTTGCTGTAGCCCGCGCTCCTGGAGCAAAGTCAGACACAAAGCCCCTGTGTTTGATGATGATGATGACACTTTGCGATCCCGTGGCTTTTCAGCATAATTTGCTTGCGAGCGCTTCATACGGGACGAGGAGGAAGACGTGGGGTATGTCAGTAGGGGTTCCGCCCAAAAGGGAGGGGGGCGGCCAGAATTTCCGCTGATAGATTCCCCACCCCACGGTCACGCAAACCCCCTCCTCGTTTTATCGCCGCCCAAAAGGTCCGGGACCCTAAAGCCGGGCCTTTTTTTGAGCCCAAGCCCTGATTCACCCAGCGATGTCATATGCCGCCTTTTCCGTAAACGCATAAAAAAGGGGCCAAGAACCTTAGGGGGGTTTTAACCACCCCCAACAGTCTAGTAAAGCACGAATGCATGAGTTAAATGGAGGCAACACTTGGGCCAAAAAAAGGCCAAAAACCGACCCGGGCCCCAACCATTTCCCCACACCCTCGTCTCCACCTCCTCCTCCGCCCCCAACCAAGCGTTCCTCAGCTGCCCATGTCTCTCAGAGTCATGATCGGGTTTATCACCCCTTGCTTCACCCCACCGGCCCCCCCGATACCCCAGCACCCCCAAAGGACCCATCCTCCCCCCCTTCCCCCCCGCCTTTTTTGAACCCACGCCATACAGGGGCCATCTACGCCACCTTCTGTCTACCGGGTTTTGGGAGCAAAAAAACCCTTTTAAAACCCCAAACCATCCCAAAAAGCCAAAAGCCTAAATTCGGCATTCCCCAGCTTTGGCCTTGGAAAATTTTTCCTTCTGGTGGACACAGAGGGGTTTCCCCGCCACGCAGGCCCCTTGCCTCCCCCCAATCCAGATCCGACAGGCATTTCTTTCCAGAAAACCTCCCGCCCGGCCCCGCCACGTGTCATCTAAAATTTTTAAGCCTTTTTCTGCATCTGGCTGGGAAAAGTCCATCTGACCACCGACACAGGACTAGGAAACACGGCCAAAGGCCCCTATATCTCTGTACGCTCACTGGGGAGTGGGTGGATGCCTGGGGGGGACGGGGCTCTCAGCTCGGCCCAAACCCCCTCTTCAAAAAACCCCAGGAATGGGCGGTTTTTCCCCCCGTCCCTGGGGGCATCACTCCCAGAGAAACCAGGGCCGGGAAATTTAATCTGTCTTGGAGACCGCCACACACAGGTCAGGGGCGTGGATGGCTCTCCGCAACAGACCAACACTGGCTGGGTGACAAGAACCTTTTGCCGGCAAGGTGGGGCGAAAAAGGGGGAAATCGCGGCCGCCCTTAAGATCGGGAGGGTGGGGCACATCCCTTCCTGGCACATTCATGAAAACCCCGTCGCCAGAAATTTCAAAAAGCTACCCTTTTTGTACTGCCGCTGAGGAAGGCTCGAAATCTAATTCGCACTTCCGCCGTTCGCACCCGCTTCTCCCCCTGGCTGCGTTTGCATGTCCTCGGCCCCCCGTCAACCGTCCATTGTTTACGGGGGAACACGCTGCAATTCCACCCTCCACATCCCAACGATTTTGGGAGCACGCAATGCCAAAAACGCAAAACAAAGTACACATCCGACAAGCACGGTGCGGGCCTCGGGGGGGAGCCCCCCGAGATTTGGGGGCAGGGGAAAGAGCTCTGCACCACCCTGCCCTTTTGAAAAGCCCCAAAAGGGCAGTGCGGACAAAACCCTTTCAGCATGAGCATTGTGGTGATCTTTGTTCTGGAAAGATCGTTTTACATCGAAACAACAGGGCCCCCCCCAGCGACGGAGGAGGAGACGGACACAGAGTGGACACAGACCTTTTTCTCCTCAAATCCACAAGGCCCGCAGTTTCACAATTTATCGTCTTCCCTTAGCAGTGGCGGTTCAGGGGGTAGTGCAAGGGGCGCATCCCCTCTCAGGTTTCACATCTCAGGCAATCAGGGCTGTGTTGAAGCTGTCCGGCGGAAGCGGAGGAGGAAGGAGGGGGAGGGATTCCTAGAACCGACTTACCGACGTCTCTGCCCTTTTAAAGAGGTTGGCACAATTTTTAGGGGGAGGAGGAAATAGAAGATAATTTGCAATGCCCCTCGACCCAAGGCTTGGGAAAACAAGGGTCCCTCTCTCACATGAGTCTTGGATCCCATTTTCCTCCAAAATGACCCGCATTTAAAGGCATCAAAATAACAACAGTTACTGGGGCCACCCTCCTGGATCCCCGGTACAAAACAAAACTCAGCCTTTTTTTCCACCCACCCAAAAAGAGAAAAATGCAGGAAAAGGAACCCCTTTCTGATTTATCAACTGGAGAATCGTTGCTCTGCTTCACGTTCCCAAATGTCACGATGGAACAACATCAGCGACGTGACAGCAGTAAGTCCAAATACCATTGCGGCAGCGCAGGGAAGGTGGCAGAAAACCAATGAGTGACCTCTGGCAAACTTTATTACCACCTAAAACCCAAACCCTGCAAAGCAGGGCCAACACATCCAACACCCCAAACCCTTAAGATCATGTGCACGACATCTGCGTCTCAAAACCGATGTTTTTGCTGTTTTCCGGACCCAAAAACTTCTGGGACCCAAAATGGCAAAAGTCCCCAGCTTGCTGCCACGCCAAAAAGGGTTATCCTGCCCACCCAGCCTTCAATCGAGCACCTTTAGCACAGCCAGAGGATCAACAGACAAACGCATCCGGCTTTTCCACAGATAAGTGGATCGTTTGACTTCAAAGATGAATCGGCATGGACTCTGATGATGTTGTGGCCCCCAATTTCAGAGGTCACCCCAATTTGTTGCCGGTCTACTTCACATTCCTCTTCAAACAGAAAAAGGCCCTTGAAAACTTTTTTTTAAAAAAGAACATTTTTTACGAAATTTTTCCTTTTTCCCCAACAGTTCATTTGCTGGTTTTTTCTGTGAGGAGACGAAAAGACAGTAAGGTTTCATGACAAACCGTATTCCTTTACTCACTTTATCTTTAAACTTTTCATTGTCAATGGTTTTGAGGGTCATGTTTCTGTGAGATACAGCTAAAAAAGGTCCTTTGGAAAAAAAATGTGGCTTTTTAAAAGCATTTTTCCCCCACAATTTTTTTTAAAAGTGGCTAGAATCATATTTTTAAATTTTTTTGGGTCAGTTTGCGTGAGTACGCAAAAATCAGGGCCTTTTGGAACAGAAATGTGGCTTTAAAATGGGATTTCCCCCACAATTTTTAAAGTGGCTGAGAAGCATATTTAAAATTTTTTTTTGGGGAGTTACTGGGATACAGAATAATCAGGTCCTTTTGAACAAAATTGGCTTTTAAGTGGCATTTTCTCCCTCACAATTTTTAAAGTGGGTAAAGCCATTTTTTAAAAATTTTTGGGGTAGCTGCTTTGAAAAGCACAATACTACGCCCCATTATAAAAAAAAGGTTTTTTCTAAAAACTTTTTCTTCACAATTTTCCAAAGGGTTCAAGGTCATGCTAAAAGAATTTTGGGGGATTTTGCTGTGCATGCAGTATACTACATCCCATTAAAAAAAATGTTGTTTTTAACAGACATTTTTTTCTTCACAATTTTCAAGATGGTAAGGGGGAGGGGGCTGCAGAAAAGGGAAAAGGTAGGACACTGTTTAAAGGACACATATTGCAAAATGACTTGTTTTTGCAAAATCTTTTAACATACTATCAATCCCGTATTGGACAACCCCTTTAAAACAATTAAAAAAGAAAACAAAGACATGGTGGGGTTCCATCCATTTTAAAAATGTGTTTTCTAGAAAAACTACTAAAAAAGTTTCATGTACAAAATAGCTGGTAAAAAAAAAGTCCTCTGAATTGTACAAGGGAGGTACAGGAAAACTTGACCAGATGTAGGTTATTCAGAGGACATGGAGTATGGAGCATGGACAGAGAACAAAGTACAGAGACAATTTCCTCCAGCACGTTGAGTAGAATGAGAAAAAGAATGCCAAGAAAAAGGGCACCTGAGTGGAACAGGAGCGTTAACCACCAGTATTTCCAAGTGAAGCTCAATTGGTCCGCACTCATACGGAGGGGAAAGCGCTACCCAGGACAGGGACAGTATATGTCCAGTGAAACTAAAATGGTGGTTGAAAGACTCCTTTTTCCGGCACTTTTTAATCTGGGGTCATGCAGGTTTGGGGCTCATGCTGTGGCCCAGGACAGGTATAGTCAATGTCCAGTGAAACTAAAATGGTGGTTGAAAGACTCCTTTTTCTGGCACTTTTTAATCTGGGGTCATGCAGGTTTGGTGCTCATGCTGTGGCCCAGACAGGTATAGTCAATGTCCAGTGAAACTAAAATGTGGTTCAAAGACTCCTTTTCCGGCACTTTTTAAATCTGGGGGTCATGCAGGTTTGGGCTCATGCTGCGTTCCAGGACAGGGATATTCAATGTCCAATTCGAGTAAAATGATGGTTCAAATCATACTGCCTTCTGGCACTTTTTAATTTGTGGGTGATGCAGGTTTAAGGGTCATGCTGTGGTGCAAGACAGGGATAGTGAATGGTGTTTGATTTTTTTCTGTGGCTTTTATAACCTAAGTGTGTTGCCTAAGATGTAGCACGTATCCATTTGACTGTTGTGGATGTTAATTCCAGTTTCTCCAGCCCTGTTTGGGTGTAAGAATGAAGGTGTTGTTGCTCTCCCATAGACTTTAATGGTCATCGATCATAATCTACCATCGACCATCGAATATCTTGTTGATGATGGTCGACTATCGACCATCGACCGATGTCGATGGCCAATGTAATCGCGCAACACTAATAATGAATGAAAATCTTATGTACGCCATTACAATTGTTTACAATGAAGTGGTCATCAGTGCGTGATGTAGCCACAGGATGTCCACTTCTTTACCTTTCTGTGATTCTTTCAGTCTCCCAATGGTGAGGTACTGTTGATCAGTTGTAAGGTGCTGTCTTGGTCTCATAATGTCAAAATGTGAACAGCGTAATAAGGAGGACTGTTTAAATCTCGATACAAATTGATCCCCTAAATTTATTCGGCGATTGAGGGATCAAAACACCTGTTGGGAATTTTGCCATTAAGTTCCTTTTTAGAGATCAGAAAGTTGTGTAAAAAGTACTGAAACATTGAATAGTTGGACATGTGCATTCTAAAGTTAAAAGATGGTCTCATTTAGTTCACTTAAAAAAAATCAAGAAATATTATGCTCATCCTGAAATTTCAACCAAAAGCCAAATATCCCTAACTTTTTGTGAGTAGTGTATACGAAAGGTACTGGGAGCTGTAGATTACATTTTATGTAATGGAAAGGGCCTTTTTCAGGGCCATGTGTTGTACAATCGGTCTACCAAAAAAACAAAAAAGCAAAAGAGTAGAACTGCTCTCCCCTGATGTCTAAAGGTGACGTTCTTCCTGACACCAAGACTGTATTTTCCATTGGGCAGGGTAGGTGGTTGCCCGGTGGCCTAATGAGCACGGGGGCCCTCTCAGGCAGCTGCCTACCCCACCCAGTAGTGTAATTCAGCAACTGCGGCAGGTCCAGGTGACATGTCTGAGTGCAGGCCCAGATCCACCGTGTCTTTAAGCGGCGCAGGAGGTGGCATCACATATTTCCTAAGCCCATAGGCTTCCAGCCTAGGATAAGACGGGATCAACCTTCAGGAGTGGGTGGCGTGATGATGTCATGCCGCTCACGCCCGAAAACAGCTCCTGGGCTAGAGCGAGCTCCTCGCCAGGAGAGGGGGTGGACTTTTGCGTGGAAAGGTGAGTAGCATTTTAATTTCTAAGTCAGTGGGACCTACAGGCGGCTACATACCTACCCTACAGAAAATCATATACCTACCCTACAGGGAGCTATTTACCTACTTACAGGGGGCCATGTACATTCCCTACAGTGGGCTATATATCTACCCTACAGGGTGCCATATCTACAGGGGGCCATATACCTACCCTTCAGGGGGCTATATACACAGGGGGCCATATATCTACCCTACAGGGGGCCATATATCTACCCTACAGGGGGCTAGATATACACAGGTAGCCATACTACAAGAGACCATATACAGTACCTACCCTACAGGGGGCTATATACACACTCTACAGGGGGCTATATATACACAGGGGACTATATACCTACCCTACAGGAAGCTATATATACACAGGAGATCATATAACAGGGGGCCATATACCTACCCTACAGGAGGCCATATCTACAAGGGGCCATATTCCTACCCTACAAGGGGCCATATCTACGAGGGGGTCAGATCTACAGGGGGCCATATCCCTACCCTACAGGGGGCCATATCTACAGAAGGGCCATATCTACAGGGCTATATATAAACAGGGGGCCAAATACCTACCCTACAAGGGGCCATATCTACAGGGGGCTGTATACCTACCCTACATGAGGCTGTATACATACCCTACATGAGGCTGTATACCTACCGTACAGAGGGCTATATCTACTGGGGGCTTTATATCTACCCTACAGAGAGCCATATCTACAGGGGGCTGTAGATATTTGTGCGTTAAATTCTGCAGAGACGAGTTATGGCCAGGGGAATTCATCATGGCCTTTTAGGTTTGATGGAGAAAAAAAGGGAAAAAGGACGACTCTGAGAACAACTCCTCAGAAAAGACATCTCCTGTGAGTCCCTGATGTCAGGGGTTATCTTACATACTGTGTTGGATTAGTGTTGTATTAACTGTCATGCAGGGCTGTATTTATAGGTCGTGCTGCCCTAGGCACTAAACCCTAATACGCCCCTATTAACCAATTAGCATACCACGCCCCTTTCATATTATGCCACACCCCTTTACAAAAGCCACACCCACTATGACCATGTAACTGCTCAAGAAAAAAAGCAAATTGAAGGGTTTGCCGCACCCAGCTTTCCTAATGTTGGAGAACCTATCAGCATACAGGATAGCCTGGAGATCCCGCCACCCACTGTGCCTGCACCTAAACCATTAGACTTCAACCAATAAAAGCCACAACTGCAGTTTAAAAGGGAATATGTCACCAATATTTGATTTATCAAATCCAGACCCTACTCCATATTCCTTTTTTCTTTGACATTTTTATTTTCTGATTGTAGATTTCTTAGTTTGGTCGTCTGTATATGATTATGATCTATGACAGACATTTTCACCCAGAGCAACAAATCAGACTTCATTTTCCCAGAATGTTCTAAGAAATGAAGGTGGTGGTAGGGGGGGAGGGCAGGGAAGACACAGGGGCCGCCTGCCTTCACAGTGGAAAGGTCTCATAGTTAGATGGAAGGTCTAATAAGATTATATAGGTGAGATGGCCAGGTGGTCATACAGCATAACAGCCTAAGGGTGCTCTCACACAGCACCTTTTTGATGTGTTTGTTAATGTGTGCTTTTGTGCAGAAAGGTGCGGTGATTAATACTGTACATTGCTGCTGTCAAAAATCACAGTAAATTTACCACAATGTTTTTTTGCAGCAATGTCCCAGCATCAATTGTTGTGCTGACCTGCACAAAAAACACACGTTAACAAACGCATAAAAAAGGCGCTGTGTGAGAGCACCCTCAGCTGTAGCTGCATGACCACCTGGCCTAAGAGGTGCCACCCTAGACACCCGCCTATATGATACCTATATACACATGAGAGCCCTATATGATACTGACACCTACACAACACATCACATGACACACAGCTCCATATAGTCTGATACCTCATATTATATGACAGACAGCTTCATATAGTCTGATACCTCCCATTATAGACAGCTCCATATAGTCTGATACCTAGAACATGTCCCCCTGCCTTCCCCCATCCTCCCACCATTCCTAATACCTCTCACTCATGTTTCACCTGCCTACAGCTCCCACTCACATTTCACCTTCCTCCACTCCCCACCCACGTTTCACCTGCCTCCACTCCCCACCCACGTTTCACCTGCCTCCACTGCCCAGTCACGTTTCCCCTGCCTCCACTCCCCAGTCACGTTTCCCCTGCCTCCACTCCCCACCCACGTTTCACCTGCCTCCACTCCCCACCCACGTTTCCCCTGCCTCCACTCCCCACCCACGTTTCACCTGCCTCCACTCCCCACCCACATTTCACCTGCCTCCACTCCCCACCCACGTTTCACCTGCCTCCACTCCCCACTCACATTTCACCTGCCTCCACTCCCCACTCACGTTTCCCCTGCCTCCACTCCCCACCCCCGTGTCCCCTGCCTCCACTCCCCCCTCACGTTTCCCCTGCCTCCACTCCCCACTCACATTGCACCTGCCCCCAGTCACATTGCACCTGCCCCCAGCCACATTGCACCTGCCCCCAGTCACATTGCACCTGCCTCCACTCCCCAGTCACATTGCACCTGCCTCCAGCCACATTGCACCTGCCCCCAGTCACATTGCACCTGCCCCCAGTCACATTGCACCTGCCCCCCGCCCCCTTGCACCCGCCTCCCCAGTCACATTGCACCCACCGGCCTCCCGAGTCACATTTCCCCCCAGTCACATTGCACCTGCCTCCCCAGTCACATTGCAGACACCTGCCTCCCCATTCACATTTCCCCCCAGTCACATTGCAGCCACCTGCCTCCCCAGTCACATTTCCCCCCAGTCACATTGCACCTGCCTCCCCAGTCACATTTCCCACCAGTCACATTGCACCTGCCTCCCCAGTCACATTTCCCCCCAGTCACATTGCACCTGCCTCCCCAGTCACATTGCACCTGCCTCCACTCCCCAGTCACATTGCACCTGCCTCCAGCCACATTGCACCTGCCCCCAGTCACATTGCACCTGCCCCCAGTCACATTGCACCTGCCCCCAGCCACATTGCACCTGCCTCCCCAGTCACATTTCACCCACCTGCCTCCCTAGTCACATTTCCCCCCAGTCACATTGCACCTGCCTCCCCAGTCACAGTGCAGACACCTGCCTCCCCATTCCCCATTTTTCCCCCGTCACATGCAGCCACCTGCCTCCCCAGTCACATTTCCCCCAGTCACATTGCAGCCACCTGCCTCCCCAGTAACCCCCAGTCACATTGCAGCCACCTGCCTCCCCAGTCACATTGCAGCCACCTGCCTCCCCAGTCACATTTCCCCCCAGTCACATTGCACCTGCCTCCCCAGTCACATTGCAGCCACCTGCCTCCCCAGTCACATTGCAGCCACCTGCCTCCCCAGTCACATTGCAGCCACCTGCCTCCCCAGTCACATTGCAGCCACCTGCCTCCCCAGTCACATTGCACCTGCCCCCCCCCAGCCACATTGCACCTGCCCCCCCCAGCCACATTGCACCTGGCCCAACCCCTCCCCCCCCAGCCACATTGTACCTGTCCCCTCTCCCCCCCCCCCCAGCCACATTGCACCTGACCCCCCACCCCCAGCCACATTTCAACCTGGGCCCCAACCCCCTCCCCTCCAGACACATTGCACCTCCCTCCCCCCCCCAGCCACATTGCACCTGCCCCCCCCCACCAGCCACATTGCACCTCCCCCCCAGCCACATTGCACCTGCCCCCCCTCCCCAGCCACATTGCACCTGCCCCCCCTCCCTCCAGCCACATTGCACCTGCCCCCCTCTCCCCCCCAGCCACATTGCACCTGCCCCCCCTCCCCAGCCACATTGCACCTGCCCCCCCCCAGCCACATTGCAACTGCCCCCAGCCACATTGCACCTGCCTCCTTAGCCACATTGCACCTGCCTCCCCAGCCACATTGCACCTGCCTCCCCAGTCACATTGCACCTGCCTCCACTCCCCAGTCACATTGCACCTGCCTCCAGCCACATTGCACCTGCCCCCAGTCACATTGCAACCGCCCCCAGTCACATTGCACCTGCCCCCAGCCACATTGCACCTGCCTCCCCAGTCACATTTCACCCACCTGCCTCCCCAGTCACATTTCCCCCCAGTCACATTGCACCTGCCTCCCCAGTCACATTGCAGCCACCTGCCTCCCCAGTCACATTTCCCCCCAGTCACATTGCAGCCACCTGCCTCCCCAGTCACATTTCCCCCCAGTCACATTGCAGCCACCTGCCTCCCCAGTCACATTTCCCCCCAGTCACATTGCAGCCACCTGCCTCCCCAGTCACATTGCAGCCACCTGCCTCCCCAGTCACATTTCCCCCCAGTCACATTGCACCTGCCTCCCCAGTCACATTGCATCTGCCTCCACTCCCCAGTCACATTGCACCTGCCTCCCCCAGCCACATTGCACCTGCCCCCAGTCACATTGTACCTCCCCCACTCACATTGCACCTCCCCCCAGCCACATTGCACCTGCCTCCCCAGTCACATTTCACCCACCTGCCTCCCTAGTCACATTTCCCCCCAGTCACATTGCACCTGCCTCCCCAGTCACATTGCAGACACCTGCCTCCCCATTCACATTTCCCCCCAGTCACATTGCAGCCACCTGCCTCCCCAGTCACATTTCCCCCCAGTCACATTGCAGCCACCTGCCTCCCCAGTAACATTTCCCCCCAGTCACATTTCAGCCACCTGCCTCCCCAGTCACATTGCAGCCACCTGCCTCCCCAGTCACATTTCCCCCCAGTCACATTGCACCTGCCTCCCCAGTCACATTGCAGCCACCTGCCTCCCCAGTCACATTGCAGCCACCTGCCCCCCCATTTACATTACAGCCACCTGCTCCCCAGTCACATTGCAGCCACCTGCCTCCCCAGTCACATTGCACCTGTCCCCCCTCCCCCCAGCCACATTGCACCTGGCCCAAACCCTTCCCCCCCAGCCACATTGCACCTGGCCCAACCCCTCCCCCCCCCCAGCCACATTGTACCTGTCCCCTCTACCCCCCCCCCCCAGCCACATTGCACCTGACCCCCCACCCCCAGCCACATTGCACCTGGCCCAACCCCTCCCCTCCAGCCACATTGCACCTGCCCTCCCCCCCCAGCCACATTGCACCTGCCCCCCCCCCCAGCCACATTGCACCTGCCCCCCAGCCACATTGCACCTGCCCCCCCACCCCCGCCACATTGCACCTGCCCTCCCCCAGCCACATTGCACCTGCCCCCCTCCCCGCCAGCCACATTGCACCTGCCCCCCCCCCCTCCCCAGCCACATTGCACCTGCCCCTCCTCCCCCCCAGCCACATTGCACCTGTCCCCCTCCCTCCAGCCACATTGCACCTGCCCCCCCCCCCTCCACAGCCACATTGCACCTGCCCCTCCTCCCCCCAGCCACATTGCACCTGCCCCCCTCCCCAGCCACATTGCACCTGCCCTCCCCATACTCAGCCACATTGCACCTGCCCCCCCTCTCCCCCCAGTCACATTGCACCTTCCCTCCCTCCCCCCAGCCACCTTGCACTTGCCCCCCCCCCAGCCACATTGCACCTGCCCCCCCCCTAGCCACATTGCACCTGCCCCCCCCAGCCACATTGCACCTGCCCCCTCACCCTTCCCTTGAACTTTGTACCTTCCCCCCTCCCTCCAGCCACATTGCACCTGCCCCCTCTCCCCCCCCAGCCACATTGCACCTGCCCCCCTCCCCAGCCACATTTCACCCCCCCCCTCCCCACCACATTGCAAACCCGCCCCCCCCCAGCCACATTGCACCTGCCCCCCCCCACATTGCACCGCCCCCCTCTCCCCAGCCACATTGCACCTGCCCTCCTCCTCCCCCCCAGCCATATTGCACCTGGCTAAACCCCTCCCCCCCTCCCAAGCCATATTGCACCTGCCCCCCTCCCCTCCAACCACATTGCACCTGCCCCCCCCCCCAGCCACATTGCACCTGCCCTCCCCCGACCCTCAGCCACATTTCACCTGCCCTCCCCCCCCCCCCACATTCAAATGCCCCCCCTCCCCAGCCACATTCACCCCCCCCCCCCTCCCAGCCAACATTGCACCCGCCCCCCCCCCTCCCCAGCCAAAATTGCAAACCTGCCCCCCCCCCCCAAGCCCTCCCCCCCTCCACCTCCCCCTTCCCCCGAATCACTTACCTGTCCTGAAGAGTGGGAGGCCTCGGTCTTCCCTCTCTTCGGCGCCGTCTGTGCGCGGCTGAGTGGGATGGGCGCACTGCACCATGCCACTGAGACAGGCAGCATCAGCGCAGCTTGCTGATGATGCCTGTCATTACAACGGAGCGCCGGAAGGGAGAAGTAGTATGTCCCTACCGGCGCCCCTTCGTCCGCTGCCGCTCTGCGGGGAAAAAAAGCAAATAAATTAAATAAAATCCCGCCGCTGCCACCAATGGAAAAGTCACTATCGGCGGCAACAACCTCCGCCCCCCCCCCCCCCCTTCCCACACACACACCGCTCCGACCACTGGGTGGGGGGGGGCGGGTGCCCGGAGGAAAAAAAGTTAAAAAAAACTAAAAATCTCCTGCTGCAGTGCCGCCCCCTAACAGGTGCCGCCCTAGGCACGTGCCCACGAGTGCCTAGTGGGAAATACGGCCCGGCTGTCATGTAGTGATAACCTGAGCGGGTGTCTGCCCACGAGGTGGTCTCTATATGGTGGTGTTTTAGGTTATACCTAAGCTGGTGTCTGACCACTATGTGGTCTCTATATACCGGTGTTGTAGGTTGTAAGTTTATTATCGATAATATGTATATTTATAGCTGTGAGTGGTTATGTTGGTTGGGGAGCCCAGTGTACAGCTCTGCTCAGGGTCCCATGATGCTGTTAAGACGGCCCTGACTGGCACAGGTGAATGTGATACTGTATTGTATTGTATTGTACATCTAAGATGATGGTAAACTGAGAGTAAAATGCTTCCCATTGACTCCAATGTAAAATCAGCATTTGTAGATTGTGTTCAATTATTTTTGATGCAGATTGTAAGCGACAAAAAATAATTGACATGTCGATTTTTTTAGTTTTAGGCGGCAACTATTACAATAGTAAAGGAGACAGAAATTCTGCCTCGGACACTCAGGGAGACAAGTATGAAGGAAAGCGCTTCGAAGTGAATTGTCGAGTCTCGTTTTCACTGTATAATGCGCCTGAATGTATGAAAGTGGGTTTTGTGTGATTATAAATGAGGTCTAAAGTTCAACGCGCCTCACCTATGTGTTAGGCGAATTATGGATCAGTAATGCGGCTAACATGTATAAAGGCTATAGATAGACTGGAAATAAAAGAAAAGTCATTAGAATAGCATGTCAGTGAATAGAAACTATGGTACTGATCTTGATTGGTGGACCACAGTTCCCAGCCAGACCTGTGGTGTGCTGGCTCTTGCTGTATGTAGAATAAAGGGTGAGAGCAGCAAAAATAATTGAAATTTAACGTAGTAAAAATTAAATATTAAAAAATCAGTGTGTTATTTAATGTAAAATTAGTTTTAGACTCTATTCATTTTAAATACATTTTATAGGAGATATGTTTATATTTTTTGGGATATAATATATTTTTATATTTTATATAATACATTTTTTATTAATTTAAATAATTTTATTTGATATAGTTTTATAATAATAAGAAATAAATTTTTATTATTGCACTGGTGTAAGTTGATAAATATTGGAATTTTTTTTCCCTAACAGCAAATCTAGCTCCACTTCGACTCCTCGGGTTCAGGCAGACCACATTGGAATAGGTCTGCTTGTTGAAGCAGTAGTGCGCCTAGTTTTGCCGAATCACATTCATATATGTGTTTAATATTATGAGTGTGGTGTGACTCGCCTCCGTAACGCCCCCAGAACGTCCCCTCATGTTAGGCGCATTAGAAATTGTTGAGTTTTACGAACAATATGCCAAACACATTCATTAGGTGCATTAGACATCATAGCCGGCTCACTTGGGTGCATTTTATGCCAGAAAAGGGTGAAAAACCCGATCATAAATGTCTCCCTCAGTGTCATTTCCTCATCGGAAGTCTCCACTGACAAGAACATGGGGAGCAGCCATTTTAGAAAAGTGAATTAGGAGCAGTCTGTGAAAGAGATGAGGGCATAGAGAACACTCTGTAACATAGGTAGCATTCGGCACAATCTACATGAGAAAGTGAAGCATGGGGAGTAGTCTGTAAGAGAAAGGGGATCATGGGAAGCAGTCTGTTAAAGGGGTTTTGCCATGAAGTAAAATTGACGTGGGAAGCTTGCAAATGAAATAACGAACATTTTCACCATTCATTATTATTAAAAATTCTGCACCTTTTTTGTTTTAGCTGCTCCATTAGTGATCCATTGTTTACAGCTCATCTCCAGGGGATACGACCAGGGCTGAGAGGTCTTCACTCCTGGTCAGACATGCTCAGACATCACTTCTCCTCTCAGGCAGCTACTGAGTGTTCAAACCCCAGGTGCTGTCACTCTACTCCCGTCCTCTGTCCTCCTTAACAATTAGTCAAACAGTGCAAATAAATAAAAAAGAAACCTCAATCAGGCTTGTACATTGATAAAGAGAAAAAAAACACAGGTTTGGTTCCTGCAGGGATTTGAACCGAGGACCCTTGTGCCTGGAGACAAAAGCTTTACCTCTCAGCTACTCACAATGCTTCACATTAACTAACCTTTCTTTGACTACAGAGAGGAAGGGCATGTTGATGTCATCCTGCTGGGTCACATGATATGCAATTCAAACAAATGACACACGCCCCCTTCTGAGCACACAGTGCTGAAGAGCTGAAGGCAGGAGGTATGAAATGAGATCTTGGAAAAACCCTTTTAATGAAATGGGGGCATAGTTAACAGTCTGTGTGAAAGATCAGGGCATAAAGAACAGTTTCTTTGAGAGATTAGGGCAATGCGTCTAGGTCTACACACCACCAGTAAATTTACTAAAACTGTCCCTGGCCAAAATTAAACCCTTTTGACATATGCTCATTTACTAAAGGCTTTGGGCATATAGTCATATCAGTCAGGAGATATTTCCAGCATATATCCACTGCTCCTCAAATGAGTGGTGTGAGTTTAGCACTATGTTGACAGATAGAGAAAACCAGCTTTATGCATAGTTGCCAACTTTTTAAATTGAAAAAGCAGGAGATTGTAGTGGGCGGCTCGCTAAGCGCGCTGCGGCAAAAATTGGCATGGCCACGCCCATCTTGTCTGTGTGCCATGCCCCTTCAAAAAGCCACACCCACTCCACCTAACTGCATAACGGCTTTGGAAGAAAGCCAGGTAGATGCCCTTATAGCCAGGTAGTAGCCCCCACATAACCTGGTAGTGCCCCTTACAGGCAGGTAGATGCCCCCTTGTAGCCACGTAGATGCCCCCTTTGTAGTCAGGTAGATGCCCCCTCTGTTGCCAAGTAGATGCCCCCTTGTAGCCAAGTAGATGCCCCCTCTGTAGCCAAGTAGATGCCCCCTATGTAGCCAAGTAGATGCCCCCTCTGTAGCCAGGTAGAGCCAAATTTGTAGCCAGGTAGATGCCCCCCTTTGTTAGCCAGGTAGATGCCCCCCTTTGTTAGCCAGGTAGATGCCCCCTTTGTTAGCCAGGTAGATACACCCTTTGTTGCCCGGTAGATGTCCCCTTTGTTAGCCAGGTAGATGCCCCCATTGTTAGCCAGGTAGATGCCCCCATTGTTAGCCAGGTAGTGCCCCCATTGTTAGCCAGGTAGTTGCCCCCATTGTTAGCCAGGTAGTGCCCCCTCTGTTGCCACGTAGATGCCCCCATTGTTAGACAGGTAGTGCCCCCTCTGTTGCCAGGTAGTGCCCCCATTGTTAGCCAGGTAGTGCCCCCATTGTTAGCTAGGTAGATGCCCCCTTTGTAGTCAGGTAGATGCCCCCTCTGTTGCCAGGTAGTGCCCCTCTGTTGCCAGGTAGTGCCCCCTTTGTTGTCAGGTAGTTGCCCCATTGTAGCCAGGGAAGTACCCCTTATTGTAGCCTGGTAGATGCCCCCTTTGTTGTCAGGTAGATGCCCCCTCTGTTGCCAGGTTGTTGCCCCCATTGTAGCCAGGTAGAGCCCCTTTATAGCTAATAAAAATAAAATAATAAAAGTCACTCACCTTACCAGGCTCCTGCAGCTCCGGACACCTCCGATCTCCTCAGCGACGCAGGGAGTGAGTGCAGCCGCGCGTCACTTCCCCTGTGCCGCTGACCTGTATGTACGGTGCACAACGGCGCCGTACATACAGGGGGAGGAGGCAGGAGGGGAACGATCCCTCCTGCCTTCTCCCTGCACAGCGAGACTTCGGCCGGGTGAAGCGGGCGCAGCGGCCGCTTCACCCGCCTGTGGGAACGGAACGGCGGCGCCAGAGTAGCGCACTAGCGCTACTCTGGCGCCGCGGTCATTTAAAGAGCCCCCGCTGCCTACTGGTGGCGGGAGTTTCGCCAACTCTGCTGGGATGGCGGGGGGGGGGGGGAGGGGCCTCCAAATAGCGGGACCCCCTCGCCAAAAACGGGTGACTTGGCAAGTATGGCTTTATGCAGTGTTATGATCACACACCAGAGAGACTCCCTGGTCTTCATCCTTTACCCTTTCAAGGAGGCATGGACTTTGCTGTAGGATCTCCATGTTGTGAGCTACTGAACAGTCATGGATTGGCAGCAATAATGGTGATACCACAGTACCTTATTAAGAAATGTAGCCAAGGGACAGAACCAGGAATAGGACAAAAGGTACTTACCAGGTGAAAAATACAAAGGTCAAACTAGGAACTCTAGGAACACAGATCAGGATCAGGGTCAGTCAGGGATCAACAATAGCACAGGAAATAAGGAAAGTACAGAAATGAACCATAAGCAACCAAGCAAGGTATGGCAGGACCATTTACTCTAAAACAGATCACCAGGCCTGACACTACCTTTATTAATGATTGCTGTAACAACTTGCTGCTGCTGTGGAGTCTGAGCAGGAAGACTGCAGAATGAAACAGCAAGGCCCTGGTGGAAGGCAAGAGCTAGAGCAGGAAAATAAAAAGCATCCATGCGTGCCCATACACAGTGACCATGATCACTTGCTGCAACTTACCAACCTTTATGGTCTGCATCATGCACTCCAACAGGACTTCTATTATAGCAGTGTGGGACCTTGGTATTTTGGTTGCATCACAGGATGGTTCATAAAGCTGGGTACCTGTACTTATGTAACAGCAGTGATAAGTGGCTGGTGATTGAAGATCAAACCAAAGTTGGCTTAGTCATTTATATATATATTGGACATTTGTAGATTATAGATAAAACATGGATAGATAGTGTATTGTTTTATGTTAATAGATTTATGTTATGTGGCCTTGGTTATGAATTGCAAGGTGACAATTTTGCCCGCTTTTTTGAATAACCCTGTATATCTAAACATACCTAAACCTAAGACATTGTAAAACTAATGGTTCTTGATTCTGAGCTCAACGGAAGCTGTAGTAAAAAATAGCTAACAATAATGGTAATAGTAAAATACAGGGACAATAGAACATAAACCAAGCACTTACTTTAATGAACAGATAGTGCCTTTAAAGGAGTTGTCTCATTAAAGGGGTTGTCTCGCTACAATGATTGGGTTTTAATTAAAAGATCTTTAAAAAACAAGCAGCTTTGCAATATATGTTCATTACAAATGTCCTACTGATTTTGAGCTAGCCCTGTTCATAGGAGTGCATCAGCTTCTCAAATCTCTATAGCAGCAGACCTGTTGATCCTTATCTTACTGGCTGTCAGGTCTGAATGACTCATCACCTTTGAAGACAGGTCGGAGTAGAGAGCCCCTCCCGCACAGAATGCTTCTGTAGTGGAGGGAGGAGGAGGGAGGACTCTGGCTTCTATGTCCGTGCTGCCTGGATTAACCCTGTGTGTGCCTGCTTCCTCCTGCTCTCTACACAGATTGAGCAGAGATTAGGCTGATCAATAGATGTGACAGCAGTGACCCTGTGTGTTACTATAATCATGATGTCTGTGGAGCTGTAACTATAATAATACTATACAGATCAGGGAGGCTTGTGAACAGTTCATGCTGTGCTGTACTAGGGACACATCCTGAGTAACACTTTGCAGCTTCCCTGCCTCTGTTCTGAGAGGGTTTGTTTGTTGTTGCTGGAGATGTGGAGATATGTAAGCTAAGCAGAGGGTATAGGAACACTTGCAGCCCCTCTGTTCTGCTATTAGCAATCATAGACCTCTCTAGGCAGGCACACACAGGGTTAACTCTGGCAGCAATCCCCCTGCCCCCCCCTGCTGTATAGAAGTTACGGGCGGATAGCTGCCTGTGTGCTGAGGGGAGGGGGGAAGAGACAGAGGCTGAAAGCTATTAAAGGAGTTGTTCATAGAAGCTGATGCACTTCTATGAACAGGGCTAGCTCAAAATCAGTAGGACATTTGTAATGAACATATATTGCAAAGCTGCTTGTTTTTTAAAGATCTTTTAATTAAAACCCAATCATTGTAGCGAGACAACCCCTTTAAGTCTCAAAATGTCAATGCAATGAACACAGTATTCTTTTAGACATGCGTTGCCTACGGATGAAATAGGTTTAGCCTCAAAAAAACATTCATTGAGGAGTCTCAAGACGCCACAAGAGGTTAGGTGCTGCTTTAACAAACAAGAGAGAAAAGCTTGACTTATCTAGTTACAGCAGAGATTATTCACAGTTAACATTCCAAGATTTCTCCTCATTTAACAATCTTTTAATTACTTTCATTAATAAAACAAACCTTTAGACGATAACGTTGGATGAACAGTGACGGTCATTTCGGTCCTAAAGGAAACTATGTTAATAATGCATGAGTGAATAGTGTATGTGACTACATGGTAGGGAAGCTGCATTAATACCTAGAGGTTGAGGAGATGGAGCAGAGTGCATGGCTATGAATGTATGTATGTGATAAAAGCACTTGTATATATTATACGATATTGAAGAACATGTGAATGCAGCTCATAGCATTTACATTCAGATTCGCTAGTGCAGTGTGACAAAATCTACAGATAAGGTTACAAGATTCATTATGCAGAATTTGTACACATATACTGTAAACATTACAGAAATTGAGAACTCAGACTCAATTGAAGTAATGTCAAAGTATATGTCGAGAGCTTGACTTACACACTACAGATTCACACAGGTCTCATTAATGATCTGATTGTTATGATGATTATGAACAATTGTGTGAGGAGAGTTTACATGGAGCCATTTTTGGTAGGATGAAAATAATTTTTTAATGACATTGATCAATCATACATTGGGAGACCATACCTTTCTTTAGTGACAGCTCAATACTGTAAACAGTGTTGGACTTGTGTGCCTGGGGTCCACCAGTGGAGTTGATTTGTGGGGCTCAACAGTTGAGTTAATTTGTGGGGCCCACCAGTGCAGTTGATTTGTGGGGCCCACCAGTTGAGTCGTTTTGTGGGGCCCACCAGTGGAGTCGATTTGTGGGGCCCACCAGTGGAGTCGATTTGTGGGGCCCACCAGTGGTTTCAATTTGTGGGGCCCACCAGTGAAGTTGATTTGTGGGGCCCAACAGTACAGCTGTCTCATGGGGCTCTTCTTACAGCTACTATACATGACTGTGTATGACTCTTGCACTCTGCTTCTTGCATTCACTCTTTCTCTGCCTTTCTTCCTGAAGAGCTGCCCGATGCCTATCATGCCCAGGGGCCCACTATGCCTAGGGTCACAACCAGGATTTCCAATTCTCCCCTATGAGCCAGTCTGAGTCTGGCTGAAAACAGTAATAACCACAATCTGGCACAAAATGTTAACGTCCCAATCATTTCAGTGATGACAGCAGTTATCATCATCAATTCTTTAAATTCTTACGTTGTAGAGAGATTATTGCACAAAGTGGTGGAAATTCTTCAGTTGTAGTGTTACTCTTTGGATTTGGGTAAGACCAGTTCAATCTGAATTTTGCCAGCAATGGTGTGAAAATTGTGCAAAGAATCCCCAGCCCTTTTCCACATAGGACAAAGGAATTTTATCTTTCATTTATCAAATACAATTCTGTTTTCTTGTGCAGAAAAAGACTGGGGAGTGGTTAAACAATTTTACCATTATCACTAGCTAAATTTAAAAAAAAAAAGGGCAACACTAATAAGTAAGATGCAAAATTGCTTGTTTATAAACTTGAAATAAAAGTGAATTACCATGTTAAAATAGTTGTAAAAGATTTTAAAAAGGAAGGGCCTGTCTTTCTTAAAAACAGCACCACACCTCTCCGCAGGTTGTGTGTGGTATTGCAGCTGCAGTACCAGAAACAACTTGTGGACAAGTGTGATGCTGTTTCTGAAAGAAATAAGCCATATTTTTCAAACCCTGTACCACCACTCTGAGTTCTTTTTTTCTAAAAAAGCAATTTGTTATAATCTATTGAAGTGACGATTTACACGCAGAGATGCAGAGAAAATTAATATATAGATATAATTAAGGTTTAGATTATGCATTTTAGCAGGTTAAATAATGTGCAGATCTGATTAATTTAATTATTACATTTATTTAAGCTGTCCATACATGTAAAGATTATCATTGGTGATTTTACTATTGTCAAGGAGGTTTTCTGAAACTTTAAAATAATCTCCCTACCACCTCTAACTGTGCTAAATTGAACCCGTATGTACCTCTCCCATCAGCATTGTTTCAGCGCTGGCAGAGCTCCAGTGTTTCCACCTGTTCCTCACTAATGATGTCACACTCAAGGATCACATGATGCTGCAGCCAATCACTGACCGCTATGGTAACGCACTGCACATGCAGATTGGTTACAGCCTCATGTGATCCATGAATGTGATGTCATCAGTGAGGGTCAGGGGGAAACACGAGCTCTGCCAGCGATGATACAGTACTGATGGGAGAGATATGTATGGGTTCATTTTCTAATTTAGCGCAATGGGAGGTGGTAGGCAGTTTTTTTAAAAGTCTTGGAAAAACCCTTTAATAATAAAGATTAGGGTACATTCACATTGGGAGGCCGTGCTACGACAGAGAGCTGCACCATAAAAATCAGGCCTGAACTGCATAGAAAAACATGTGCATTCTTTGCAGCAATTGAAATTCTTTTAAAGACAGTGACTGCAGTCATAGTAAATGATGATTTACATGGGGTTAATGTGCATTCATGTTATAGCTCCCTACTAGTGTTGAGCGATTACGTTGACTATCGCCATCGGTCGATGGTCGATAGTCGGCCATCATCGACAAGATATTCGATGGTCGATGATAGATTATCACCGATGACCATTAAAGTCTATGGGAGAGCAACAACACCTTTATTCTTACACCCAAACAGGGCTGGAGAAGCTGGAATAAACATCCACAACAGTCAAATGGATACGTGCTACATCTTAGGCAACACACTTAGGTTATAAAAGCCACAGAAAAAAATCACACAATCCCTGCCTTGCACCACAGCCTGACCCTTAAACCTGCATGACCGACGAATTAAAAACTGCCAGAAGGCAGTATGATTTGAACCATCATTTTACTTGAACTGGACATTGAATATCCCTGTCCTGTACCGCAGTATGACCATTAAACCTGTCTGACCCACAGATTAAAAAGTGCTGGGAAAAGGAGTCTTTCAACCACCATTTTAGTTGAACTGGACATTGACTATACCTGTCCTGTACCACAGTATGACCATTAAACCTGTCTGACCCACAGATTAAAAAGTGCCGGAAAAAGGAGTCTTTCAACCACCATTTTAGTTTCACTGGACATTGACTATACCTGTCCTGGGCCACAGCATGAGCCCCAAACCTGCATGACCCCCACATTTAAAAAGTGCCGGAAAAAGGAGTCTTTCAACCACCATTTTAGTTGAACTGGACATAGACTATACCTGTCCTGGGCCACAGCATGACCCCTAAACCTGTTTGACCCACAGATCACAAAGTGGCACTATGCTATTTTGTACAGTGACTCTCATTTAGTATATATTTTGGTAACTGACATTTGTTTACAGAATTTATTTAGGGAAGTTTTATTTATAGTTTTACATTATTACCATTTTGCTTTTTTTTCAAGTGTGATAACATACCACATACACCCCTCCCTGCAGTTTTTAAAGGTATGTCCTAATCATCCCCAAAACACTTCTTAGTTGAGAAGACATTTGCCCTCCTGGCTTCTGAGACTGATTCGGCCAATCAATTCAATGGTTTCATTTTTCCTCCAAATCCTTCTTCATTGATTAGGGACAGACTCCCCTGGAGATCAAATGATGTGACCCCATAGTGACTCAAGCCCCAGAAAATTTTAAGCCTCAAATTGTGCAATTTGTGTCCAGCCCTGGACCCCTTTTTGACACTACTTAACCTCACATAAATCACCTTTTTCAAAATCTGATTTTTTAGAGAAATTTGAAGCTCTCCTGATTGCCCCTAACTGTGAGAGCCAGTGCTGCCGTCAGCCATCTGTTAACACGGAGGTCCAGCTGCCAGGGCCAGACTTACACCTATCTGAAACACCTATCTGAAATGTATACGGATAATAAAAGGTATTTTTGGCACCTATCAATTCACCTGTGGTGACTACAAAATTGCTGTATTCAAATTTAACTGCAAAGTAGATCTATCAACAAAGCTTGACTGACCAAAAGTGAAAAAACACGTATCTGAAATGTATTCGGATAATAAAAGGTATTTTTGGCACCTTTCAATTCACCTGTGGTGACTACAAAATTGCTGTATTCACATTTAACTGCAAAGTAGCTCTATCAACAAAGCTGTACTGCGCCAAAGTGAAAAAACACGTATCTGAAATGTATTCGGATAATAAAAGGTATTTTTGGCACCTTTCAATTCACCTGTGGTGACTACAAAATTGCTGTATTCAAATTTAACTGCAAAGTAGATCTATCAACAAAGCTGGCCTGCGCCAAAGTGAAAAAACACGTATCTGAAATGTATTCGGATAATAAAAGGTATTTTTGGCACCTTTCAATTCACCTGTGGTGACTACAAAATTGCTGTATTCACATTTAAGTGCAAGGTGCCTCAATAAACAAAGCTGTAGTGCGCCAAAGTGAAAAAACACGTATCTGAAATGTATTCGGATAATAAAAGGTATTTTTGGCACCTTTCAATTCACCTGTGGTGACTACAAAATTGCTGTATTCAAATTTAACTGCAAAGTAGATCTATCAACAAAGCTGTAGTGCGCCAAAGTGAAAAAACACGTATCTGAAATGTATTAGGATAATAAAAGGAATTTATGGCACTTTTCAATTCACCTGTGATGACTACACAATTGCTGTATTCACAGTTAACTGCATAGTAGCTCTATCAACAAAGCTGTACTGAGCCAAACTGAAAAAACACGTATCAGAAATGAATTCGGATAATAAAAGGTATTTTTGGCACCTTTCAATTCACCTGTGGTGACTACAAAATTGCTGTATTCACATTTAAGTGCAAGGTGCCTCAATGAACAAAGCTGTAGTGCGCCAAAGTGAAAAAACACGTATCTGAAATGTATTCGGATAATAAAAGGTATTTTTGTCACCTTTCAATTCACCTGTGGTGACTACAAAATTGCTGTATTCACATTTAAGTGCAAGGTGCCTCAATGAACAAAGCTGTAGTGCGCCAAAGTGAAAAAACACGTATCTGAAATGTATTCGGATAATAAAAGGTATTTTTGGCACCTTTCAATTCACCTGTGGTAACTACAAAATTGCTGTATTCACATTTAAGTGCAAGGTGCCTCAATGAACAAAGCTGTACTGCGCCAAAGTGAAAAAACACGTATCTGAAATGTATTTGGATAATAAAAGGTATTTTTGGCACCTATCAACCTGTGCTGACTACAAAATTGCTGGATTCTAATTTAACTGCAAGGTGGCTATATCAACAAAGCTGGAATGGGCAAAATTGAAAAAGAACACCTATCTGAAATGTATACTGATAATAAAAGTGTAGTTTTGCACCTAACAAAGAGACCTGCAGTTACTAGAAAAGATGTGTATCCTAATATAAGTTCAGGCTGCCCAATATCCAGGAAATATTTCAATAGAAAACTGTTAATAATAAAGCTATTGCAGTGCAATGTCTACACTAAGTCTTGGTGAACTATATCCAGTATTCTTTAAAGAGCTTGTCTGTGTTCGCCCACGGGACCCCCTCCCCCCGCTCCACCGCCCCCAGTGACTTTACAGCGGTAGATGTTCCTTTAAAATTCTCGACCTTACTACATTAAATCTTCCAATCTCTGATCTTACTAAGTTGTAAGGATCACAGCTAATAGTAGAGGTTTCTCTGTGAAGAAATAAAATAATTTCGCTGAGCTGTTTGGACACAGGCAGAGCGCACGTCCTACTGCCATGAGACGCTGAGAGACACTGATCATGAAGAGGAAGGGCTGTTCTATGTAAAACGAGGTCATGTGATTTTTCCAGCCAATCGCAACCATACACATCCCAGTCATGACGTCGCACACACATCTCACCCTGCTCTATTCTGTAATCTGATTTGCTGGCCGCCAAAATGACAGGAAGTGCCGAAAATGGCGTGATATTAATAGATGATGCACAGATTTTAACCTAAATTATCGCGTGATCTAAAAAATCCGATCAACATAAAAACTGTGCCGATTTCAACTTTGTCGATAATAATCGCTCAACACTACTCCCTACCACACCGTTACCACCCCATGAGAACATAGAGTAGTGTGTATTTGTAGAAATACTATCCAACTAATGAAAATCTACCTCATTGGTGTGAACAGTTACCATTCATGAACATTTTTCTCAGTTAGTGGTATATATCATGATGCTAGCTTTCACTTTATGAATTTAATGGAGGACAATGAATGAATAAAATAAAATATTTCCCACAACACAAATAATTTTCCAGGAAAAAAAAATTATTCATATTGCAGGAACAATCTATTCCTGTATGTTTCTTTATAAAGAAATAAAACTGACAATTCTCAGCCAATCTGGGGAAATGTTTTGTGTAAATTCCAATATGTTGAGGCAGCCTGAAGCTGTGTAATATAACAGCAGTTCATAGCAACATGTGTGCATCCCCCATTTCTATAACATCCAGGACAGGACAGCGCACCCACACTAGAGTGCAAAGGGTTACTGGAATGGAAAGACAGACTGCAGGTCTCCCTTTGATGAAAGCCTGAGAGGTCTATTAGTAAGGAGGGGGGTTGCAGTGCAGTTTCTTTCTTCAATAGATAGCTGGTGTTCCACACCCGCCTGTACTCCACATTTATTCTGGGTCATTGCAAAACTGAACCTTAGACCATTCTGCCAGGCACACGCTTACCCTGGAGGCTTTTGTTATGCAGATAGGTCAGGCCTGGGAAGCAAGCACTTGTCTTTTTTTCTGATACAAAAGGAAGGAGGGAGGCAGTGGGTGGAGGTGGAATAAAGGAATCATGGGGAGGGTGAGGATGAGGGACTGCCAGCCCCTGTCTAAACGTCATAGTGCAAGAGGAGACAAAACAAGAGCCTAGACTTTTCTACACATGCATACATATTGACACACACTTGTCACCCTCCCTGCGCCTTGCCCATCCAATCCTGGAGAAGGGGAGGGATGAGGTGACCGCTCCATCCTTGTTTTATGGTCCTCATACTTCCACCAGCTTTGAAACTGTATAGGGTGTGGGATGTAATAGGCAAAGCCACTGTAGTTTGGCATTGCCTGGAATCACAACCTGGTCCAGACATTTGGTCAAGGGGAGGAGGTAAAGAAAGAACAGTCCTCCTCCCCTACAGCTTCCCTGCGTGTGGCTGAGCGGATTCAATACTTTCAGCATTTGGACAGCTCCAGAGCTCTTTGCATTGGGCGGTGGGGTTGGCAGCAGAACATCTGCCCAGCTCTTTGCTCTCCAGTGACTATGGCTAGCATCCAGCAAGGCGAGAAGCAGCTTTTTGAGAAGTTCTGGATGGGGACTTTTAAAGCCGTGGCCACTCCGAGAAGGGAAAGCATTATCGTTGCCAGCATCACCTCTCGGAAGCCACTGTCCAGGTAGGACTATAAGGAGCAGCAGTAGGGCTGGAGCATCACACAGTGGGGTGTAATGTGTATACTTTATGTGATTCTGTCTCGTCATTATAGTTAGAATAGACGACATGGTTGAAAAGTCTATAGACTATTGATACGATATTGTATGTAGTCGCTCTAGAGACAAGGACTGCTGAACTGTGAGTAGATTTACATGCAGTGTTGGAGCATCCGAGTTTGAGGTTCATCAGACTGGGCAACATCTATCTACATAAGGGACCCCGACACTGAGTAACTAGCTCCTTTCTGTGTCAGTTTCTTTGTCCAAACTCATGATAGCTGCATGCATTGCCTTTCTCTGTGAAAGGAGCAGAGACCCCTCCTGAGCACCACTCTTGGGCTGATTTTAGCTCCTATTATGATAGTATGTAAGAGCATCACTTAATTAAACATTTACAGCGGCTTCAGATAAACTTTTAATTAGATGTTACCTGTGGATACAAATCAGACATGTACATACTTTATGACTATCACAAGTAGAGATGTGCAGATTCTACATCTGGTGGGTGGATTGGCTTGTATTGCTGCAAATATCACACTTGATGAATTAACTTTATTATTGACCTTATGTGGAATTCTGCTATATGATATGAATGAGCTTATACTCTATAATATTTTTATGCTACTGATTTATCAAGATGGAAAATCTGGGAAAGCTGGTATAGCTTCTGATATTACAATGTATGGACTTTTCTTACAATAACTTAACGTTCATAGAAATAATAGAAATTATTGGCTGTGCACTGAACCGGGTTGAGTACTCTACATCCCATCCTTTTTTATTGCGGTGTCCTGTGTACACAGTGTACAAAGACCTAATAAATTCCTAAGATGATGGGACTGGTTTTGCTGAATACTATTCTGAAAGAGCGCAACAGAATAGTTAATTTATTTATGAAGACACTCTACACACACACACACACACATAAAATATATATATATATATATATATTATATATAATATATATATATATATATATATATATATATATATATATATATTTTTATATGCTTGACATTAAATGTATCCTTTTCATGCTACTTCATCTGGGTTTTATTAGCATGCATTCTGATTCTGACCGAGTGATCATATGGTAGCTGAGAAACTTATGGTGTATCATCACACATTCATCCCAGTACCACAGCTTTTATTTATTATGCATTCAGTTTGCCTATATTATACTAAGCCTGTGCCTGAATTCTGCCTGATGATAGCCTTCTATATGCGCACTGGTGCAGCTGGAGCTCTACTACTGATTTAGCATATTGCATAGAACTGAATTATTGAAATCAAATACAAGACTTTCTTTGCACAGCGCTCATTACTTTCTTTTGTGTTTGCATTTTCAATGAAGCAAGCAATTTTATTTCAGTGCTTTCTCCATCACCCTTAATCAGGACTTGAACTGGGTAATGAAATGTAAACCATTTTGTTAATGTTAGGAAAATATTTACAGTATACTGAGTGTTTCTTAGTTCAGAAATGAAGGTTTGGAGGCAAGAAGTTATAGAAAATTCAGAGATATAAACTTTGCATATTTCATATGTGTGGTAATCTACCATTGGTGTGCAAGTAGGATAAAAAAAAACATAGAGCTTTGAATTGAACAAGTGCCTTGCAATCAAAGTAAATTGACATGTTTTAATTCCTGTACAATTTAAGTTGAGTTTTAGACTTTGCAACTATCCCATTCACCACATCTACTAGAGATCCTGCTGTGCACGTTCCCTTTTAATGTTGCTTGTAATAATGGTTGTATTGCTTATTACAATAGCTCAGATGTCATCAGCTTTCCTTTGGGAATGGAGGTGTAGTATTAAAATGGTATTAAAATTGTGAAAGGATGCTCATATAATTCAGCCTAATTCACAGCTGATTCATCATGGCATAATGTCACCATGCAACAGGTGTATATTTATATACACCTATCTATATATCTATCTATCTATCTATCTATCTATCTATCTATATATAATATATATATATATATATATTATATATATATATATATATATATATATATATATATATATATATGTATGTTCATGTATACATAGCTAAAGAATAACCACAGAACAACAATGGCTAATAAATGGATAAGGTGTAAGTTTGTTCCAACATGTCCAGTAGCAATGTTTCAGCCCTGCAATGAGCTTTTTTCAGGCCATATACATACATAGATATATGCGTATGTATACATATGTAGGTATATATATGTATATATGTATATGTATTTATATGTATACACATATACATACACACATCATAAGAGAGTTGGCAGTATGGATGAGCTTTTCCAATGAGAGTGATATGTATTTATTTGTATACACATATACATACACACATCATAAGTAAGTGGGAAGTATGGATGAGATTTTCCAATGAGAGTGATATGTATTTATATGTATACACATATACATACACACATCATAAGAGAGTTGGCAGTATGGATAAGATTTTCCAATAAGAGTGATATGTATTTATTTGTATACACATATACATACACACATCATAAGAGAGTTGGCAGTATGGATGAGATTTTCCAATGAGAGTGATATGTATTTATATGTATACACATATACATACACACATCATAAGAGAGTTGACATTATGGATGAGATTTTCCAATGAGAGTATGTTGTGGGAGGAAAGGTCAAATATCCCCAAATCTACCACTTCAAGGAGGAAATTAGAGATCACTCCTCTGCACAACAGTTTAGGCACCCAAGAGCAGTGAGTGTATCGATCCTAAGTGACCTTTTTTCCCTTAACATTGGAAAATGTAATTATATACTTTGCTACCAGTAAGTCTTTCACATTCTCTTATGTGATTACACTGCTGATTAGATAGTTCTATAGACCTTGCAGTTGGCAGACACCCAATCGACAAGATGCATGTTCCATATTGATTGAAGCCAGTTGAAGTCATACACTAACAAAAATCTTATTGCACCCTCTGTGCCAATAAAACCATGCTTAGCACATGCCATACTCAGCATATACCCCCTATTGAGAGCTAGAGAAGCCAAGTATTATGAAGTGAGCAGAGCCTTCTCAATTTGTTCTTTAATCCCCATCAAACACTAACACTGACCATTAATTATTGCCTGAAAGTGGGTAGAAATTGCTTTGGCTTTTGCATTATAATGCACACTTGCAATAACAATCATTAGCACAGTATGAAATAATTGGTCAGGGTATTAAAACAACAATAATGCCTCTAAAGCACTGCTGGAAATTAAGACATGCTTAATTAAATATAACTTTTATATGAAAGGCATATGTATGGGTTAGAGAATTTACCTATATTAGTCTTCTTTGCCACTATTTTATGTTCTGAGGTATAAGCTTCAGAATATGAAAATTTTTTGCATTTTTATAGTAAGTGAAGTTGCTAAATTCTGGAAAGTACATTCTAGCGATACAACCTGTGCAACTCTTGTCAAAACTATTTCTCTGGAGGTAAAAAGATTCACGGAAAAATCTGAATGTGAAATGGAGGTCTCTCAAACTTTTACATTACCTTTCAGTTTCTGTAATCGCAACACAAGATGACCTGAGAGAGGCAACAGACTCATCCACGCTTCAGTAAATCAAGTATAGTGCATGGCAATGTTATGTGCTTGTGTTAGAGGACAAATTGAGACAAAATGTGCAGAGTGAATGGGTAATACATAATATTGTCTCCATTAACAGTGAAAGTACATAAGTTAATAAGGTAAATGCATACCAAATGAGATTGATTTAGCTACATCAACATACATTAGGCTTCATGAGGAACTCGAAACATCCTTTTGTGAACATTTTCTAAGTCTTCCTTGTGTCTTTTACATTGGCTTGCACTGCATTGCACAAACTTAATGTGAACAGAGCCTAAAGCAAATTTTACACTGGATACATTTTGCACCAACTAGATAGATTGTCATCCAGATAACTGATTGTGCAGGACGGTAACAGAAAAAACCTTGTCCATAGTCTAGCAGAATAATGACCCACTTTTCCACATAGTGAAAATTTCCTTCAAATGACTAGTGGTAAGCTATCACTGCAGTAATCATGGTGATTAGTTTGGAAAGTTTGTCAGTTTATATATAATAATTATATTTGGGTCTGATCATTATGACCATTGACATCTGGCAATCTCTGCTACAATCCAATACTCTAAACTAGATCCTAGAAATAACCAGTAAATGTGAACCAAGCGCAAGTCATACTCACAAAATGTACCTGGTTAAAAAGGTTAACTTTTAGTACCTGACTGATGGGACATTTTTACATAGTTACATTGTATGAAAGGCTAAATTAAAAACATGTATCCATCCAGTTTAGCCTAATATTCTACAGTGTTGACCCAGAGGAAGACAAAAAACCCATATGGAATAAGCTATTTGTCTTCATTTTAGGGAAAAAATTATTTCCCGAACCCAAATCTTGCAATTTTGTGTGAATATGTTTTTTTCTACATCATGAAGGATGTTTAGATGTTATACCAATAAGATAGTTTTGTGCAATGTGTAATTATGTAAGTTTTCAATGTATAAGGCTATACAAAATATTGAAACAATTCAAAATTACTTATTTATCTACTCAATATCATAGTAAATACTGAAGTCTGGGTTGTTGAACAGCTTAGACTTGACTACTTAGACCGAACTACTGAAACATAGACGTGACTGTGAAGGAAAATTTAAGGTATTTTTGGAAGATCAAAGTAGGCTATTTATGACTCTCTAGATTCCTGATCTCCTTTATACATAACACGTTTGGTACAAAAGAAGATTATGAAGAGCAGAGTTCAAACCATCTCCAGAACACCTAGGGCAGCGGTGGCGAACCTATGGCACGCGTGCCTGAGGTGGCACGCAGGGCCACCTCTGCTGGCACGCATGCTAGGCCGGCCACCGCTGCCTTCCTGCACTGTCACCCGGACACCGCGCCGGCAGGGCTCGATGTCCGGGTCACAGTGTCGGACGTGGGGCCTTCGGAAGCCCGAGTCCAGCACAGCGCGAGTCGGGACCCGCCGGGGACCCTCAGTGCTGTGGGTGCGCGGCGGCCCCGTGTGCTCAGCTGGCAGAAACGCGATGTAATTACGTCGCGCCACTGCCTGTCCTCGGGCGCACAGCCTGTCATAGGCTGTGCGCCCGAGGAGCTGACAGAGGAGTGTACCTGCGCGGGGAGAGAAGAGGACAGAAGAGGAGCGTGTGGCTGGGACGGAGGTGAGTATTAGGGTTATTATTTTACTTGTGTAATCCCATCTATATACAGGCTGGGGGGAGAGCTGCTTTATACAGGCTGGAGGAGCTGCTATATACAGGCTGGAGGAGCTGCTATATACAGGCTGGAGGAGAGCTGTTATATACAGGCTAGGGGAGAGCTGGCTATATACAGGCTGCTGGGGAGAGCTGCTATATACAGGCTGGGGGGGGCTGCTATATAAAGGCTGGGGGACCTCATCTATATATGCTCGGTGAGAGCTGCTATATACAGGCTGGGGGAGAGCTGCTATATACAGGCTGGGGGGGATAGGCTATATACAGGCTGGGGGAGAGCTGCTATATACAGGCTGGTGGGGAGAGCTGCTATATATAGGCTGGTGGGGAGAGCTGGCTATCTACAGGCTGGTGGGGAGAGATGCTATATACAGGCTCTGGGAGAGCTGCTATATACAGGCTGGTGGGGAGAGCTGCTATATACAGGCTGTGGGAGAGCTGCTATATACAGGCTGGGGGGGAGCTGCTATATACAGGCTGGGGGGGAGCTGCAATATACAGGCTGGTGGGGAGAGCTGCTTTATACAGGCTGGGGGGGCGGGCTATATACAGGCTGGGGGATTGCTGGTGGTGTTGTGGTATTATTCAGTCACTATGTGGTGGTGGTGGTGTTGTGGTATTATTCAGTCACTATGTGGTGGTGGTGGTGTTGTGGTATTATTCAGTCACTATGTGGTGGTGGTGTTGTGGTATTATTCAGTCACTATGTGGTGGTGGTGGTGGTGGTGTTGTGGTATTAATCAGTCAACTGTCTGCTGAGCACCTGTGTACACTGCTATCTACCACTATATGGTCACTGTATAGTGGAAGTATGGCAGAGGGATGGGGCTAAGCAGCCGTCACATCCCTTGTATTAATTGTTGTGCGGCTCCGCTTCCCAACGTTACTTCCCTGCTTCGTGCCGACTTCGGCGGCACTTTGCGGTAACTAAGCTATTTTTCGGTCGCAGTTTCGGCACTTGGTCTCAAAAAGGTTCGCCATCACTTACCTAGGGCGACATATATGAACGGGGCTGCAAGAAGTCTGGTGTATTTTCAGCCCGACATCAAACGCAGCCCCATTCGCAATAGGGGTAAATGTCACCCATGCCACTATCAGGCGCATTACAGAGCGCAAGCGGCACTTTGTAATGCACCTGATTTCGGGGGGCATGCAGGAGGCGGGGCGAACTAGCTTCGTTATGGCAATTCCAGGCACATTGCTGCTGGAACAGGTAAACCACTTTCAAAGTGGTATACCTGAGCCAGAATTGTCCTCTTAGCGCTAAAATGCGCCTGATTTAGGACCCGCAGTAGAACGGGTTCATAAATCAGGCACATTCTATACTAATATTATGCGCCTTAAATTTGATGTTTAAACGGCAAAAATCATACATGCCACCCTTAATATTTGAAATGAAGTTGTCCAAACCATATAGTTCAAAGAAAATTTTACAAAGTAACATCATAACTTAAAGAGACTGACCTGTTAATTTTTTTCAATAATTTTTATGCTACTACTGCCTTTTAAAAATAAAAAAATGTATACGCCCCTCTCCTCTCACCTTGGATCCGACGTTGCGCCGTTCTCACTTTCTGGTTTTCTGTTTCATTCTTGCTTCTTCTGAACTTCTTCTGCAGCAGTCACATGCCATTGCCTGACGTCACCGCTCAGAAGTAAGCATTAGGAACGATGAAGTCAGGCAATGACACGTGACCTTTAAGGAGATCATTTAACAGTTGTTCTTACCTACTAATTCCATAAGTGTTGCTTCACAGACTTTTTGAATACAATCCCACATACAATAATCTAGAGTCTGTCTTTAAAGGCATTAACATATAAATAATTAATCTATGTCTGTTCTGCTCCCGATAACAAATAGACAAAATATATCAAACAGATAGATACAGAGAATATAAATGACAGGTACAATGATTGTGTGGGAGGGACACTGCTCAGTAAAAGATGAGAAATTGGGAATATAAAGGATGTGTTTGTCAGTCAAAGACTGAAATTAGGAGGAAGAGTGACTGAGAAATATGAAAAAGATAGACAGGTTATAAACAAACAAATAGACTTATAGGGTATACATGAGAGGCAGGTGTGGAAGGTGGGAGGAAGATAAACTGAGAAGACGAAGATTTGCTTAGAATAAAATGACATAAAGTAATTAAATGCTGCAAGAAAACAATTCAGAATGCTTTTTTTGTCTTGTGGTGCATACTGTATGTAGCAACTATTGTATTGTATATTCCTCCTCCAGTTTACATTGTAGGATTATGACCTTCATGTTATAACTAGTCTTCTTATTGTCATCCATTGTCTTGAGACCAGTCATTCTTAAACTGGTTAGCAATTCATCTGTGATTGTTGTTTGACCTCTATAGCTCTTGTTTAATTCGGGGATATTTTGAATCAATATTCTAGGCTTTGTGACCTCTTTGCTAAAGAACACTTCCTCCAGCAGATTAAATATGTTGATTATTCTAGAATCAATAGCAATATATATAGATAGATAGATAGAAAGGCAGGCAGGCAGGCAGACAGATAAGACAGACAGAAAGGCAGGCAGACAGAAAGGCAGACAGATAGATAGATAGATAGATAGATAGATAGATAGATAGATAGATAGATAGATAGATAGATAGATAGATAGATAGATAGATAGATAGATAGATAGATAGATAGATAAATGCATCATACAGCCAGATTCCATACTAATCTTGTTTGTCTACATTCTTCTGAATGGGAAGCAATAAAGATATTGCATTTATTACTGTACAATCCCACCATTGAGATGTTTATAGATCTATTTTTTTATGAGAGGTATGACATGTACATACATCTTCACACTGAAAATTTAATAAAAAAAGATATTAAGACATATAACTCCTGTCCTATATTACACAGATTCTCAACAAGGCCTTTTAGATATTTTCATTATAGGGATATACAGTTGAAACCAGAAGTTTACATACAGTATATAAAAAGACACATGTGTATGTTTTTCTCATTATCTGAAATCAGAATAAACCTTACCTGTTTTGGGCCAATTAGGATTGCCAAAATTCTTTATATTTGCCAAATGCCAGAATAATGAGAGAGAGGATTATTTAAAGCAATTGTATTACTTAAATTGTGCAAAGTTAAAAATGTAAATGCACTAGGATTACTATGCCTTTAAACAATTTGGGGCAGCCCATATGATGATGGCATGTCTTTGGAAGTTCCTGATAGGTTTATTGTAAACATCTGAGTTAATTAGAGACTCATCTTTGGATGTATTTTAAGACACATCAGAAACACACTGCTTTGGTGTCTAACATCATGGGAAAGTCTAAAGAAATCAGCCAAGATATCAGGAAATGAATTGTGGACTTACACAAGTCTAGATCATCATTGGGTGCAATTTTCAGATACCTAAAGGTGCCTCATTCATCTGTACAATTATATGCAAGTACAAACAAGACTGGAATGTCCAGTCATCATACTGCTCAGGAAGGAGACAGGTTCTGTTTCTCAGGGATGAATGTGCTCTGGTCCAACATGTGCATATCAACCCAAGAACAAAAGCAAAAGACCTTGTGAAGATGCTGGTGAAAGCTGGTAAGATTGTGTCATTATCCACAGTGAAACAAGTACTGTATCAACTGAACTGTATTGACTGAAAGGTCACCCTGCCAGGAAGAAGCCAATACTCAAAAAGAAACATATAAAAGCCAGATTAATGTTTGCAAATGTACACAGGATTAAAGACCTACATTATTGTCCTGTGGTCTGATGAAACTAAGATTGAACTGTTAGGCCATAATGACCATCATTTTGTTTTGAGGAAAAAGGGAGAAGCTTGAAAGCCTAATAACACCATACCAACTGTAAAACACGAGGGGTAACAGCATCATGTTGTGGTATTGTGTTGCTGCAGGAGGGACTGATGCACTTCACAAAATAGATGGCATCATGAGGAAAGAAGATTATGTGGCAATACTGAAGCAACATCTTAAGACATCAGACAGGAGGTTAAAGCTTGGGTGGAAATGGGTTTTCCAAATGGACAATGACCCGAAGCATACTGCCAAACTGGTTACAAAATGGTTTAAGGATAACCAAGTTAATGTCTTGGAGTGGCCATCACAAAGTCCTGATCTCAATCCTATTGAAAATTTATGGGCAAAGCTGGAAAGGCAGGTGTGAGCAAGTCGACCTACAAACATGGCTCAGTTACACCAATTCTGTCAGGAGGAATGGGCCAAAATTCCTATCAACTATTGTGAGAAGCTTGTGGAGTGATATCCAAAACATTTGATCCAAGTCATACAGTTTAAGGGCAATGCTACCAAATACTAATGTATGTAAACTTTTGACTTTGCAGAAAGTAATAAAAATGCCTTAAAAAATATTTATCTCTCATTATTCTAGCATTTGGCAAATATAAATATTTTTGGTAATCCAATTGACCTAAAACAGGTAAGGTTTATCCTGATTTCATGTCAGATAGTGAGAAAATCATGCATTGATGTATTTTTATATAGTGTATGTAAACTTCTGGTTTCAACTGCAGCTAAAGAGGATGCAGAGGTAGACAACCAGGCACTGCTGACTGAGAGGGGTATCTCTGCTAGATTTGAAGGCATGAGTAATATATATGGCACAGGGAATGAGGGGGCACTTTTGAAGATTTTGCATTGGGCTCAGGAGATTTAAAGGCTATGGACACAGCTATGACTGCAACTTTGATTTAGTCATGAATCAGCTTAAAAGATCACTCAATGTAGGAGATGGAGGGAATAGAGACCCAGCTGCAGGGCTGCTTTTCTGATGGATTTCACTCTGAACAAGACATAGCAGCCTGCACTTGCAGGCCACAGAAAGAAACTGTATAACATTTTTAATAAAGACCTATGGGAAATACTTTTTGCACCAAAATAAGTACAAGTACAAAATGCATTCAAACGTGTCATAGCCTTGACATTACATCTTTACAGCTACCTTGGCTTACCTGCCTGTAAATGTAAAAAATCTGAAACAACATTCTAAAAATACTTGAAGATTGTTCCTTATTTTCCATATCCTAATTGGTACTAGTACATAATGGTAACTAGCTCATTCTCGCCATATAGTACATCAATCACTAACGGCTTAACATTCAACAAACTCTGAACATGCCATAGGCAGTACTTCCAATGAGTATTGCAGACATTTTAACTTTTACTTTATTTCACATTGTCTGTTTAGGCTTATTGCTATTTACTTTCCATCAACTTTTTTTTACTAGTAAATTAAACAAAAACATGATATTACATTAAAGACATTGATTGTGTAGGGTAGATTGTTGGGGAATTGTGTAGGGAGTGATGGGGAATGTCCTGACCATGGGCCATATATGGCTGTAATGGGTGCGGCGACAACAGCATACGTTTAAGCGCCAACCGCTGACATCCAGGTGTGGATCCACTGTGGTCACCGCAAGTGAGATGGTAAATGGAAACCACGCTAGGGAGCGGAGTCTAAGGGGCCCCTGGTCTTCACCTGAACCTGCCGCAAAGCGAGATGGACTTAGCTGCGGGGACCCCCAGGTCGCTATCCCTGACGTGGCTACCTGCGGTGAAAGCCGAGGTGCGGGACAGGAACACAGGTGGTGGTAGACAGGAACATAGGTAGCTGGATATGACGTACACAACATCAGGCCAAGGCAAGAACAGGACAGGTAACACAGCAAGAACAAGACAGGGATCACGGCGGGATACAGTAGGAACAAGACAGGGATCACAGCAGGATACAGCAGGTACAAGACAAGGATCACGGCAGGATACAGCAGGAACAGGACAGGAGAAGATGACAGAAATATGGTCAGGAGCTCTGGTGGGCCACAGGAACTGAACCAGCAACTAGGGGTTAAATCCAGAGAGGCTGGCAGGAGCTCAGAGATGGACACTGCAACAAACAATGGACTGACCCAGAGCAAAGGCAGGAACTTCCTCTTATAGTGAGGGGTCATAGGTGGAGGAAGGTGCACAGGACAGGAAGCCAATGAAAGACAGGAAGCTACTGCACGCGCGCCCTAGGAGGCACAGCACGCACACAGGGCCCCAGGAGGCAAGAGCGAGTGCTAGTGAGTAAGTAAGTACAAGGAGCCACTCACAGCAAACAGGGAAACAGGCAAGACAAGGAAGGCACAACACGCTGGCAGTCCATGGCAGGGGACCATAGCGTGAACCGTGACAATGTCCCCAGGAATCATTTGTTCTGGCCTCGTGCTCAATATCCCTGAGTCAGGAAACAAAAGTCAGGCTGTACCTTCGAAATATGCTACTGCGCATGCGCTGGTCTCCAAAACTCTAGTTTGCTTACTCAGAGACACTGAATACATCAGTAATAGCTCTAGTACATGTCCATTTCTGCCACAATATGCTACTGCATGTCGGGAGTGAAAGGGCATGGATATGATAGACCAGAGGGAACAGAGACTCACATGTACTGCATCTAAGCTTGGAAAAGGGGACCTCCAGGACTTTAGGGCCAACTTTAGTCCATGTCTTTCTACCCTGATATGTTACTAAACGTCGGAGGAACTGTGGACATCACAGCACAAGATGAATGGAGACTCTGGTACATTGCATGTGAACTCGGGGAGAGGGTATCCAGCATTTTAGTTACAACTCTTGTCCATGTGTTTTCGTCCCCGATGCTCTGTAGCAGGGAAATGATATGAATGAGATTATCTGCTGATATACCTGTCCGTTCACTAATATGTATCTGTACTAGTGCTAATCAAGTAGAAAAGTAGTTCCAGCCATTGCAAAAGGGGTGAGATACTAAAATTAAATGCTTGACCAAATATAGCAGACTCATTTTCAAGTCAATGATTTTTTATGGCCTGCGAATGATGTTCTAAAAATCTAAATGGTCCTTGGCAGAAAAAAATATATCTCCACCCCTGGTTTAGGATCCATTATCTTATTCACACATCTGTAATTAGCATATAAATAAACTATATAACACCTTAATCTGTTAACATGGGCATGGCCACAATGTGCATTATTTTACTCCCTTTGTTCCAAACTACATAGAGCATATTCGTTAATAAAAAAAAAAAATATATATATATATATTTATATATATATATTTATATATATATATATATATATATATAATTTATTTTTTAAACGAATATGCTCTGTATACATATTTGTTTATATACATATATATTTATTGAGGAAACACAATCTATTTTAATTTCCCTAGGGTGGAGTATGTAGACCATTTACACATGAGTCCAATTGTTTAATTCTCAGCTCCACATAGCAGTTGCACAAATACTGCTGCTAGCTGGCAAGGATTGGGTGAGACTATATGATATGTATTAGACTTAGCAATCATATCACTTCTACTTCAGTGAACCAGAAAAACAACAATATAAATGCCGGTGTAGTTCACAATATGAATTGACAATGTCAATGTACAATGGACCAGCCATTTTGGCATCTAAAGTAATATGCCTATGTTGTTACTTTTATTTATATTGATTCTTATACCCCATTATCTGTTTCCATTTTACATTACTTAGACACTAGGGGTGACATGTATGTACAGGGCTGTTTTCTGGTGTCCTTTCAGCCCAAAATCTGTTGCAGCCCTGTTTTCTAGATGTATGAGCTGGCGCACTCCAAAATTAGGCTCATTTTGCTGCGCCCACACCAACTTGTAAAGTGCCCAAGATGTAAGGGCGCTCTAGGGGCGTGATGCACCACAACCGTATAACACATTTATGACTGGAGGACACCAAAACTGGACGCATTACTGCTAGAACAGCCAGACCAAATTAAAGGTGGTTTGCCTAACCCAGACTTGTCATATTGGTACTGCAATGTGCCAAATGTATGTCCTACAGAAGAACAGGTTCATACGTTCTGCCGCATTCTACACTACTAACGTGCGTGATACAATTGAGGTGTGGGTGCCAAGTTTATTCATGTTGCCCTAGTTCAGGAGATTGTATCTAAACCAATTTAAAATACAATTTTCCCCTAAAAGCTTAGACATATAAAAGCATCTTTGACTAAAGTCATACTAAAAAGGTGTGTGGAGATATCCAGGAATAACAATAAATGCAGAAACATCTAATAGCTAATTTTAAAACCTGGAAGAAAATAACTTTTTGCAATGATACACAACATGGGACCAATAGTGTTATATGCTATTCACGTCGTCTCCCTTTAATATTTATGCTTGACACTTTATAAATCCAATACCATTAAGAAAATGACACAAAACTCCATTGACATACTTCTTACCAGCATCACCAGTACAGCTGCTCTCTCTTCACATTTTGTACAGGTTATCATATAAAATAACATAAACTGTGCATTATAGGGCACATGTATGAACGTGGCTGCGCCAGAAGCCTGGTGTATTTTCAGCCAGTATTTTCATATAGATTTATAGCTTTGTTACGTCAATTCTAGGCGCTGCTGGAACAGGTATACCACTTTCAAAGTGATTTACCTGAGTCAGAAGTGTCGTGTTAGCGCTATAATGATTTATGACGCGCTGTAGATCGACACTCGCGCACTTTTGTAGCCATTGTTCACCTCTTACATCAATGGCATAAGGTTGTCTGCAGTTTCCACATTGTTTATTCACAGTGGCACTATTTGTCCACTCACGATACACTTTCACCATGGCAGCACATGAACAGTTCACAAGCTGCGCCATTTCAGAAATTCTGCCACCCTTAACCCAAAAGCCACTCTTTACAATTCTGATAAATTGCCCCTTTTACCCAAAAAAGAAACAAAGGTTTTTTGTGCAGAGAACCTATCAGACACCTTATATACTGACCAAGCCAGCTCATGGCTCGTGGCTCTGTTCATGAGCTATATGCTGCCGATGTCAAAATTAGGACGTGGTCATAGTAATGTGACTTAACTGTATGGATATACTAGCCCCCATAATCTATTAAGTACATTTATTTTTATTACACCATAATAAAGAATTCTTGTTTGTTATACCTATTCTATATGTAGCCGAGAATTATGATTTTAACATTCTGAAATGACTGTATAAAGACACTCTGGCAAAGATATGAGTCGGAAGACAATGCCCAGAAGCAGTCCACTTACGAAACTTGATGAATTACTACAAAACAACTATGCCAAGTGGAATCTGTGGACAAGTCATTTATGAAGCACAGTGGGCAGTAGGTCAGATCTTTGGTTAGAGGCTCCAGTTTCTCAAATTGGTTTCATTGACTGCCTTTCTTTTTTGCCTTGTGACCATACATATACATACTGTACAATTATTTTTAGTACCGTATATGTTTGTTGCGTACACATAATTCTACACATATTATTGTGCATTACTCACTGCATTATTACCTATGCATGCAATACAGCAATAAAGCAAATTAAAACAGAACTTTTATAGAAAAACAAGACACCATTATTATAAGTGTGGCATATATTATTGTAGGTGTGAGGGCATTATTACAGATTTGTCATTGGAGCATCAGATTACACCACTGAGTCATATCAGTACTGAGAGAAATAAATCAAGACCAGTGTTTCAAATTCTGGTCTTAATTGAAACAGCGGCCAAGTAAGAAACGCTATATACAGTGTATATATATATATATATATATAATATATTATATATATATATATATTATATTATATATATACATATATATATATATATTATATATTATATATATATATTAATATATTATATATATATTTATATATATATATATTAAGAGGTGTACAACTCTTAATACATTTGGTGCATTTTTCAAGACCTGAAAGTAACCTGACAGTTTTTCGTGGACCTGAAAAAAAAATCTTTGGCAGCTAAAAGCAACCATAGATTTAATGAAAGTGTTTAACTGTGAGAATCCATGCCCCCTCTTACAAAGCCTCATCCGGGTTTTTACAAAAGTGTCAGCAGCAGCTTAAACCACTGTGAGTTACAGATTTTTGCACAGAAATTTTTTTTGTAAATATTGTACTCATTGGGCCTGCTTATACTGAGTCACAATTTCCATTTGCTGAGTTCAATCGTGCACCAGTGCCACTAATGCACTAAAACTAACAATCTTCTTTATATAAAGGGGGACATATATAATGCTACAAATGGAGGGGAGCAATATCAATGCACTTAATCATTATAAAGGGTTATTCCCCCACCTTACAGTAGTATAATCACCCTAACCAGTGTTGCTTAAATCTGTCCCTGTTCAGTTCAACACCAATTCAACCAAACTTGGTTTATTCCAAACCCTAAGTTTTCACTCTGGCCTTATCCTTAAAGGGGATGTATCACTTCATCAGTTCGGCTGTTTTCTTGTAGCTTCATTTTCTCAGTTCCTCAAATCCAGGAGCCTTTCTTCCCCTCCCGGCTGGGTGTTTCTTAACTGAAGGGGGATGATATCATCCCCCCCCCTTTACTGTTCATGCTCGCTCCTGAGTCAGTGTGTTTGTTTGAGATCAGCGGGAGGGGATAGCACATTCATGCTCTTCCCCACCTCTCTGTCTTAGTCCACATGTCACTGTGTTGTTCCTCTCCCTATGCAGTCTTATTTTGTAAGAGCTGTTTACATACAACAGGCCTGCATTCAGTCTATACAGCCTTTTATGAACTTAGAGCACTGATCTTTTCTCCTCTCACAGCAGGAGGTTTGTTACAGTGGAATCCAGTCTTCTATGAACTCATCCAGAGCAGCACAGATCTGTCTCCTTTCTATGTTTACACGCAGCAGCATTAAGGCCCCGGGCACAATTCTGCTGTTTTCTGATTGTAGAAGCAGCTGCAGTGTTACTGTGGCTGTGCAGAGTGAAATGTTGCTGGCCCCTACTTCTGAGTGAGAGAGGCAGGAATGCACGTTCCCTTGAATACGACTGGGGGATAAACAGAATGTAAATTAGTAGAGCAGTCAGCCAATGACATGAAAGGAGGAGGAATCCAACCGGCACTGGGGAACAGTGTTTACAGAAAACGAAGATAAGGCAGACTGTGAAAACAAGACAGCTTTGTAAATTACATCCAATTGCAAAGTTGCTTGTTTTCACTGTCCCCTTATTCTGAAGACCACTTAATGTAATAATACAACCCCTTTAAACCTAGCCCTAAACCTCTCTGTAACTGTAACAACCCTAAACAGAGATTAGAGCTTTAGGATTTGGTACTGGTTTGAGTGAGTTCCCCTGCGCTTCAAGTCTCGCAATGTTGTTGCTCTGAAGTCACTTCTGCCTATCGTCACTTCTAGTTCAGCGTCACATAAGTAACTCTAGCATGGCATTGGGCCAGAAATGACATCAGCCAAAGTTTCAGTGCCACAGTACTGGAAGCGCTAGGGAATGAGTAAGTGAACCCATTTAAATCCTATAAAGAAAAACAAACCTAATTTACGGAGTTAGGGTATGTTCACACTGCATTTTTAGGCCATTTCACGCGCTGGAAAATGGCCCGGAGTCAGCCTCAGACAAGCTTCAAATCTTCCTACATTGAATATAATGTAAAATACACCTTCACATGAAGCATATTTCACAAGCATAATTGCGAGTCGTTTTTGGGATTCATTTATTGTCATGTAAATAAGTGACCTGTCAATTACTTAGGCGTTTTTAACTTGTAAAATAAAAAAAATAAACAATGGGGATAGGATTTTTAAAAATAAGCCTCAAAAAACGTGTCTAATCAAGGGTTTTTGAAGCAGATATGGAAGCTGATTTTGAAACGTAAATCTACCTTTTGGGACCGTCCACACGGCAAGGTTTTTGGTCAGATTTTTTGATGGTTTTCAGATTTGGAAAGTGTCTGAAAACTGACAAGAAACCTTCCCCATAGTCTTTAATAGAAAATCCATTCAGTAGTCTACACTGAATGACTTTTCAGCCGCCGGTCTTCCGAAAAACTTTGAACATGCACAATGTTCTGCCTGGTTTTCGGGCAGAAGACGTGCAATTCAATGCTTATTGGGGACGGATGAAACTATGGACCGAACTGTCCCTCAAAACTATCCCAAAGATGAAAAAATGGTTGCCGGATTCTAAAACAGAATCCGACCGTTATTTTGTCACTCCTGTGTGAACGCACCCTTATGGTCATGGTGAATGTTTTTGTGAATATCACAAAAATCCGAACTGAATTGATGCATCCAGATTCGGATCAAATTGACTTTGACTTGAATCTGAAGTGCAACCCTAACCCTAAAGAAATGAAGCTTTAATTTTGCAGTCATTTTAAAAGGTGGAATTTTCTAGATCTATACATGAATGGGGTGCAATACATGTGGACCAGTCATAATTCTACCCTCGCTATAAACTATGTAATAAATGAAAGGTCACTAGCAATGAAGAATATACATTTTTCTTTCTTTTCTGTCGTGTAAGTCCTGAGGGTTGTATCAGTTTAAAGATAGGATAGTCAAATAGATGTCTATTGTCTTTCCTCATTACTATCATTACCTGATCATGATATGACAACTGCTAAAATTTGTGAACACATATGCTACTCATAATTCCCCAATGACAGTACTAACACATATGCCACAATATTTCTTTTTGATGTCTTATGCATATGTCCACTGTAGGGATATGAAAGAAAACTCCCAGAGTCATAACACATGTCAGCATGGCACTGTGTGAAACACACAAAAATTAAGACTGCAACAAGCTACGACAAACAGTACAGAGGATAGAGACAGGTAGATCCCAGTTTGTGTATTCCCCTAGGCAAGGCCATCTGGACTGCAGTCATTTTGCTAAAGCTGCAGGCTCTTATTGTTCTTGGTATCCAATTTCAGCAAAGCGTTAAGACAATTGTTGTTTTCTTCTCCAGCTAAATCCTCTTAGTGCTCTTGCTCCTTGTTATAGCTCCAGTTTGACTTGGTAACATGAAGTAGAGCTGCTGTAATGTAATCAATCATGCATGCTCCACGCTCCTGTTTTAGCTGTTGTTGCATAATTTAAAGTATGTGTAATATATTTGCAATGCTTCCTGCAAAATCCAAAAACAAAACATAGTTCTGAGCGCACAATATTTATTGCTTTCATTTGCTTGTTTTCCTTGCTAGACTGATTAGTGGCATATATTCTATAACATCATAGTAGACCTCATTATATTTTTGGAACATCACCAAGAACCCAAAGGTGTTAGTCAAACTCCAGTCAGATGTTCCATAATGAAAACCACAGCATTGCCACCGCTTCCCATGTACTGCTCATTAGTGTTCAATTAAATGACTGTTATTAGACACTACACTGAACTTCTAATAGAACCAAGTTCTCATCCCTGCTGCAATTTGTTGCCTGTTGTGTTGATGAATTGATTGTCATACTGAGATGCAAAAAGTACAGGCTTCATGCTACTTCTGCTAGCTTACAGTAAACTAATCATGGCTAGATAAATGTTCACATTTATGCAAATTTTCTAAATGAAAGAAATCTGCATGTTTTTCTCATTGACGTACATGTCACAACTGCGCATCAGGTCGTCCATCCAGTCCATTACATAATACTTTATATCTGTCAGTAAATATAAGTGCATTCCATGTCTGGGCTCCCCATCTTTTCATACAGACTATTATTTTCAAGTGTTGTAGAAAATACCCATCTGAAGGTCATGTCCCACTCAAATCCTATTCATAACTGTGTTAGCATAGGTTTTTCATAACAGTATTGGATTGAATTTACTTACAATTGTTGGACCATATCTATAGAAATATTCCATTGGTGCTATTGAACTGAATGATATATTTTACAATTCAGATCTTAGGACTGCCAGAAATAATTTTTCCACTGACGTGAGAAGGCTGGATCAAGCTGAGAGGCCATCGAAATATATGAACAACTGAAAGTAGACAGCCAGATACAGTGTTTTCCTTTTCTTAACAAAGGAAAAGTTCAAATGTTTCAAGAAAAGGAAGTGCCATCTGTTTCTGGTGTTGGAGATAGCATAAGAGCTTATTTGTTGGGCTGTAGGTGGACGGCTACCTTAGTGGTGTCCTAGACTTAGGCCTGATTCACATCTGCATAGGAGGTTCTGTTAGACGCCTCTGTCAAAAGTTACAAATAGTATAGCATGCAGCACTATTTTCCATTAAAATGACGGAAACTTGATGGACCTCTTTATAGTCAATATATTCCACAGGACTCCACTGGTGTCCATCAAGAAACAGTCGAGTCGGCAAAGCGAGGCGCAGTGCAGCGCTCGGCAGCTCCGACAGTCAGACCCAGTTTATTTTGGTCTAAATGCTCCGGCAGAGGCGAAGTGAAGCAGGATCGGAACACGCGAGGAAACATAGAAGATCGCTACACAAATCTCGGTGCTCCGCTCCGTGCACAGGGTTATGATTCCGAAAATATCCCCTTTATAATATTAAATCAATAAATCATGTTTTTTCTTTATTTTCGTTGCACCCAAAACTATTGATCCTTGGCTAACGAAATAAAGAAAAAACATGATTTTATTGATTAATATTTTTTTTTTCGTTACCCCCTTTAATTATTATTCACTTTATTTACCCCATCGGGACCATTTCTGTAGTGTTAAATAATTTGATTTCGGCCATGTACGTTTTATTTCAGATTGCATTAGAAAACCCATAGGGCGTCACTCGCTCTCCCATTGGTCCAAATAACGGCGCCTCTTTAACTTAGCCAATCACAGAGCGCGCTCAGAATTTCTTTTCCCCATAGAACTCTATGAGAAAGTAGCTCGCGCTCTAAATTGGCAAAAGCTGGACGACCCCCCGCCGCTTCACCAAATCAGCTCGTTTCTGCATTTTTACTGTAGTTTAAACTGTCCCACCTTTGAATATGATTGGTAAATTTTTCTCCATAGGATATAATGGGACATTGTCGCTCCTATTCTGATTGGTCAATTCTCCTCCATAGGTTAAAATGGGACATTGTCGCTCCTATTCTGATTGGCTGGTTATGCCGACCCAATGAAATAGCTTAAACAATTTGAATACTGTATTTCCCGGCAATTCTCTCTATTGCAATTCCCTAGTAGCGCCGGTCTCGGCGACAAATGCGTTGTTCGGGATTTAACTGCTTTATTTGTAAAGAAGGGTTTCGGCTTTTTAAATCTGATAATGTTTTACACTTAATAAAATAATTTTTTTATTAAACTTCATGCCGCACGGCGCTGTGCGCCGAGATTTCAGAGCACCCATCTCTCCATAGACTATAGTGGGAGAAGTAGCTCGCGCTCTGATTGGCTGGGATAGCCAAGCCCTCGCTAGCTCAGCCAATCAGCTCTTTTCTGTCTTTTTACTGTATTTTGAATTATCCCCGCCGTAAATTTCTGTTTGGGTCTAAACTTCTCCATATACTAGAATGGGTCTTTGTCGCTTATTCTGATTGGTCAATAATTCTCCTAGGTTTTAATGGTCTCTGTCGCTCCTATTCTGATTGGCTGAGCTAGCCGAGCCCCGCTAGCTCAGCCCAATCACCTCTTTTCAGCATTTTTACAGTATTTTGAACTGTCCCGCCGTGGATTCTTGATTGGTCTAAACTTCTCCATAGGCTAGAATGGGTCTCTGTCGCCTCCTATTCTGATTGGCTGGAGCTAGCCAAGCCCCCGGTAGCTTAATCAATCAGCTTTTTTCAGCATTTTTACTGTATTTTGAACTATCCCACCATGGATTCTGATTGGTCTAAACTTCCCCATAGGTTTTAATGGTTCACTGTCGCTCCTATTCTGATTGGCCGGTTTATGCCGACCAATCAGAATAGCTTTCTGAATTTGAATTACTGTATTTCCCGGAAAATTTCCTATATCCTAATTATTGAATTAGGATATTGGAAAGGGATTTTGTTTTATGTATTTTTTATTTTTTAGGTTTCAGCTCTTTTCCTGAGAATGTTGAACGCCTTTATAAGGCGATTTTTGATTTATACCCCGCACCGACATCGGGAAATGATTTCTCGCTGTTCCAGCCTGTCTCGCATCGGAACTGTTTTTCGGCGCAGTCCCGCACGGCGCCTAAGTCCCGCACTGCGCCCATGTCCCCGCACTGTGCCCCACACACTGGCGAGGCGCAGGGAACTTTTGCCCGCATGTACGAGCACACTGCCTCGGACGGCGAATCTTAGGCGAAGCGCCGCACTGCGCCTCAGTCCCCGCACTGTGCCCCACACACTGGCCAGGCGCGGCGGACTTTTCCCCGCATGTATGACCGCACTACCTCCAGCGCCGAATCATAGGCGCTGCGCCGCACTGCGCCTAACACACTGGCGAGGCGCGGCGGACTTTACATGCTATGTATGAGCGCGCCCCGGCCCCGACATAAATCAGGCGCAGATTCCGCCAGGAAACTGGCGGAAAGGTGCGCCCCGACCCGGCGAGATTCATACATGTCGCCCATAGTGTTTGTGCATGAGCCCTACAGATAGTTGTGCAGCTCTCTCATAAAGTACAGTTTTGCACCCCTCACTTCATAATCTGATATAATCTCTATAATAAACATATTTATCTAGAACTCAGCTGTTATTGATTTATGTAACTCTGGTAAATTGTATTAATGAAAAACGTTGTTTTTGTAGGTGTATGTTTAATGAAGGGTTGTTTTGCTGGTTGAAGGACAGTCTATATTAGTTAGAATGTGTTGAACTGGAAAGGATGCTTTGATACATAGCCATTTCAAATCCTGATTTAAGATTCTTGTACATGAGGCGGTTCAGCGTAGGCGTTTGGGAATCTCTAATGTTCTCGAATGCTATGTGGTCGCTGAAAAGTATCTACAGAGATTGAACACCATCTTCAGATGAATGACCTGATAGCAATATATACTGCATTCATTTAATAACCATTTCTCTGAAATTATAACTGCTAAGGGTTAGTGCTTGTATCACATATATGGCTCTTCTCTTCAAGGTCAAATAAGTACTAGCATGTGCAATTGGCTACATGTGAGTATCATTACTTAGTTACAGTCCATGATCTTAAGTGTCTAGTTAACATTTTAGAGATTTGTTTTCTGGCAATTAGACTTGAGTCTATGATATGTGGATATTTACAAATTAAAAACTGCAGATAAAAATCAATATGTTGTCGGTCAATTGTCTTTACCTGATACATATCGGAAGAAAATATCTAATTGCTTAATATGCAGGGATATAGCAGAATTTTAGTGCAATAGCAGAATTTAAAATAACCCCCTCATTATGGTACCAGGTATGCCATGGTGTTTGTTTCATATGCTGTTTTCACACCCCTTGGGCTAATTTCCGACCCCTAGCATGTTAACAATGCAATTCCTCTAGAGATAAGAATTCTATGAAGGTTAACAATGGCCAATAGCAAAGAAGATGGGAAAAATCAGGACTGAGATCACTAATAAGGCCCCATAGTAGCTATTTTCTGTAGTTTGCTTCTTTGTTGTAAATATTTTTGCAAATTTGATATTTTTCAATTTGCACCTATGAACATTGGTGCCTATAAGTGGCCCTTAAGCAGTTGCCTATAATATGTGAATCAGAAAAATAGCATAGCCATCCGTCAGGTTGACCCACCATTGTCATTGATGCAGTATATGATTTATCTGTGTATGTGGATAGAGCAACCATACACATAAGGTAGACTACATTATCATTTATTGTCCTCCTATAATTTTTATTTTCTGTTTATTTGCCATATAAGTCATACTGCCTGATGTTATAGATAGTGTGGATAGTTTTGCTCATTTTACATGTCATACTTTAGTCATGTTTTAATAAAAATTTCTTATATGAAGAGAAATGTATTTAGTATAAGCAGTATATGCTTTATTCTTTACCATATAACAAAATGATTCATTATGAACCCAAGTTGTACAGTCACACCACACATGTTCTAACACAACAGTGTTCAGAAACCAGGCCCTGCAGCCTGAAATTCTAACTCGCAAGGTAACACAGGCATAGAATTACACAAGTAGCATATGGCCCTTACAACCCGCTCACCTTAGCACATATGGTATCTGAACAAAGACTATCTACCATCTGTCAAAAAGTTGGCCAGTGGAAACGATATATATTGTATACTCTGCATAACACAAAGGATCAGCAGAATCATACTGTCAACTCTGAGTAAATATCCTTATACTTTACACACCTGGCAAATGAAAATGTCAGGGAAAAACCCAACTGTACACCTGCCTGTTCACACAATACTAGATGTACTGTAGTGGTCTAACATACGGTTTCAAATTTGCCAAATGCTAGAAATATAAAAAATACTAAAAGTCACAGAATAGTTTTATGTTGGGGTAAACACTGTAGCCAGATAAATAAGTCAGTATCCGCAGTTACTACTTAAATGCTTTTCTTTCTTCAGCTTGGACAGTTTGTCTTAGCTTTGATACACTAGGCACAGCTATGATATAACTGTCAGACCTGCTCCTGTACTTTGAAGGGATTTTGCAAAAAACACACATAAAAATGGGACACTACTTACTCAATAGGTTGTAAGTCAGCATGGTGCACCCCATGTATCTATATTTATGGCACCCTTCTGTATCGCCTTATTTATATGCAAATTTAGTACCAGCAACCATCCCCCTCATGCATGGATGGTATGTGAGTGGTTGTTCTATTGGTATTTTTGCATTTGTGCAATCTCCCCATGCATTATACTGTGGCTTTTCTGCACTCTGGTGTGAATAGGTATTAAGTTACTGTGCAGTTTTTAATCATCTAATTGTTCCCCTAGTGTGTAGCTGCTGCTCAGCAATTAGCTGCACCTGTTTATCTTTCCCAAGTAGCATATGGGCCAGTGTTGCCTACTACTGGATTCAGTCTAGTCCAGCCTTTGAGCTGTAAGTAAAGCCTTTGTAGTGTTTTATGAAGAGGTTTTGACATAAAAGACATTTATCACCTATTTTGTATGGCTATTTCTTACCACTGGGACCCCCACTGACCGCTAAAACAAATAGCTATTTGCCCGTATGCTATGAAGAATAATTGCTGAATGGGGGAGAGGCTTAAATGGTTATTTACACCATTGGACATATCGATAGGTTATGCAATAAATGTCTGATAGGTGCAAAACTCTTCCACTGAAATCTGTACTCAAAACTCACATTGATTTCAATCCTAACCACCTCTTTGTTTAAAATGGAGGGGATCAGAGGCTCATTCGCAAACCAGGTGCAGGTCCTAGAGATGGGACCCACACCTATCAGACAATGATAGCATATCCTATGGATATGTCATCAATGTCTATGGTGGAAATACACCTTTGAGCCTCTCCCCACTTAGAAAATATCTATGTTATTCTTCATAGTAGATGGGCACAAAAGCCATTCCAATGCCTGGGGCTACAAGCAATTAACCTTATCAATACTGTTTATTATTGAGCGAGTGTCATGGAGATCTGCATGCAGCTGCATCATCTTGTAGATATCACTGTCTAAAAGTCTACATGGAGAACCTAAATGAAATGGCAGAATGACATTGTACAAAGGTATTTTGATTTATCCCATTACACAATCTGCTAAGTCAGCATGCATGGTAGCTCTACCAGTTCAATTGTAATGTAATTGAACTGGGTTAGAAGAACAGCTTTTCCATTAGTGTTACATAAATACACACATTGCTATTTAGCAAAGGTGATTTTTTTCTGTGCACTAGATAAAGAGGTTTTGCTGCAGAGGAAGGTAGAAAAGCATTAATGAACTGCTATTAAACATTGGTTATGGATAGGAGACAAATGAGCACCTGGGATCCTGGATAATTTGGGGACGTTATATAATCTACCACTAAACAGCAGTGTCTGTGGACTGAATACAAATAGTGGGGCATAAGTGTGTACCTGTAAAACTGGCATCAGAGAGCTCTGAAAACTATTGCAGGTGACTTTCACTGCATTTTAGATTTCTTATGACACCTACGGCACCTACTCTACATATATCCATATGTAAGCCCAGGCATCTAAAATAGATTCTTACAAGTATATCTTGATGTTTCTGCAGAACTATGCAAAATCTGTAGCCTCCCCCATATTATTATTATTATTATTTATGTTAAAGCGCCCTTTATTCCAGGGCGCTTTGCATTCGAGGGGGTTACATACATTACATAAGTCAAACGAGTCCAGTGAGAAGGGATAATGACAATTGGCACGACAGAGGGAGAGAGGACCCTACCCGAGAGGGCTTACAATCTACAAGGAGGGGGAAAGAGACAGAAGGTGAGGGGCAGACATGTCTGTGGAGAAAGTAGTGACAAGTTTAGTGAAGGTTATAGGCAAGCCTGAAGAAATGGGTTTTCAGGTTGCTTTTGAAGCTGGTGAAAGTGGAGGAGAGTCTTATGTGTTGGGGCAGTGAGTTACAGAGTGTGGGTGAAGCACGGGAGAAGTCTTGGAGACGGTTGTGTGAGGAGCTGATAAGGGGAGAGCAGAGGAGAAGGTCCTGTGAGGAGTGGAGAGTGCGTGGGGGGGAGATATTTGGAAATTAGGGCAGAGATGTATGGAGGGGAGAGGTCATGGAGAGCCTTGTAGGTCATGGATAGTAGCTTGAAATGAATTCGCTGGGCAATGGGAAGCCAGTGAAGGGATTCAATTGTCATTTATTGTATCACTGCCCTCTTATGCCACAGAGAGAAGCCTAGACTGGCGCACAGTGGAGCATGTGGAATCTAGTAGGCTTCTGGGCTTGGCAGGCTCTAGCTGCCTTTCAGGGAGAAAGACAGAGAAAAGAGTGCAAAAGTCATGTGCAGTATGTGCAGTCATGCACAGTTACTAAAGGGGGAGTCCCAATAATCAACTCCTCTGGCAAACCCTAGAATCATGTCCACTTTTGGGCTCCAATAATCAATACCACTGGTGGGCCAAAAATCAACTTCACTGGTGGCCCCAAGAATCAACTCCACTGGTGAGCCCTATGCATTAACTCAACTGGTGGGCCCTATGCATTAACTTCACTGGTAGGCCCCAAACTCAGCTCCACTGGTTTGCCCGAAGAATCAATTCCACTGGTGGGCCCCAAGAATCAATTCCACTAGTGGGCCCCAAGAATCACTTCCACTAGTGGGCCCCACGAATCAACTCCACTGATGAGCCCTATGCATTTACTCCACTAGTGGGCCGTATGTATTAACTCCACTGCTGGGCCCCAAGAATCACCTCACTGGGGGGGGGCCTCTTGGACCTAGTCTGACACTGAAAAGAGGGGTCTTTATATTTTCTATGCTGTAAATACATAGATGTGTAAAACTATCCATGTCTACTCTCTGACCACTTATAGCTTCTTCAGTGTTCCCTACAGTTTCTCAGCACTTCTTCAGAATTCTCTTCCCTCTTGGCTGCCCCTTTTCTCTGCCTCCTCCTCCTCCACACTGGCCCAGCTGCTCTTTACACTCAATGAGCATTTCATATCATTGAGTAATGATTGACAGGAAGCACCAGCCTCCTCTTAAAAAGACTCTCTAAAACATGGGGTAGTGAATATGAATCACGGTTGAACTGACACACAGGGAGTAAATGTATTAAGAGTGGGAGAAAATATGTCTGTCTTAATGAAAAGTGCACAAGAGTAAGTTGTGCCAAATTTATTACGGCTTAATAAATTTGCCACATCTTTCAGTGTCCGTGCAACAAACTTAAAAAAAATGTAAGCCATTTGTGCACTGGAGTAGATTTCTGCCTTAAATTTGCTGACATAAATTTTAGTAAATGTCCCTATTTGCAAAGCCCCATCCACTTTTTAAGAAGGTCATGACTTTAGCATCAAACAGCTCAAAAGTTGCACATTTTTGTGTAAATTTCGTTTGCTCAAAAATGTGCAACTTTTCTACGTAAAAATACTGGCATAAATCACTTTTGCCCAAAGTTCTGTCTTCTTAAAGATGAGTAGCTGGTATTATCATATTATTTAGTCCAGCATGATTACCAAATCTCTGTTAACTCATTTATAATACATAAAAGATTAAGAAAATGTTTTTGTGCCTCTATTTAAGCACACTGGCCTTTATTTACTAATGTGGTTGCACCAGAAAGGTGTTGCATTTTTGGCATAGCATGTCACACATATAAGGCCTTAAGACACTTTTTGCATACTGCTTGACACGGGGTCGTGGTGCTAAAAGTGGCATGGCTCTGCTGGAAAATGGGCGTGCCGATGCGACATGCTGCACCACAAAATGCACCAGTATTGTGCCCCCCCCCCAAAAAAAAACAAAAAACCTTATCTAAAAAGTTAGACAAGTCTAAAACTGCACCAATTTATTGATCAGCATGAGTCACTGTGATAAATCTGGTGCACCTTTAGACTGCCTGTCTACATTTACACTGTCTTACTTTTAGACAGCAATAGTAAATGAGGGGCTCTGTGCATATGATTAGGTGCAGATTCTGAGGTACAACTTAAAACATCTCTATTTCTGATGCTGATTATTGATTTGTGAATGTGAAGGTTACATTCAAGGGGATACGAGGCTTAAGATATTCAGACCTTGACAATCTTTTGTCTCTAGTAAATCATTGATCTTACAGTCTGGAGATGTAAAATATTAAACTCATTTTTAATCTTGTCCACGTAAATCGTCATCCTTACTTTCCGTTATGAATTACTTTCTAGGTCAGTTTTGTGTCAGTGAATATTGAACATCTTTTTCGTGTAGTGTGGTTTAATCGAAATGGAACCCATTTGTTCTATTTCGTATAACACAGGACCCAAAGCTATAACTTAAAGTACATTTTACAAACTATATTTTGGGTCCTGATAACAGAATCAGAAAACATCATTTTATATGAGCTGCCTTTTTATTGCATTTTTATGTCATATTTCTCTTTACAAATTGTGTGATTCAGAGAGGTTCATTAAATCACATGATCTCAGAATCACAAGATTTGTGACCGTAAAAACACAAATCAAAAGATGCCACAAACCACACAGATACTAAAACACATAATTTAAAAATCAGCCAAAAAATACCACAAAAAGTGTATATAAAGAAGGTCCAACAACAGTGAAAAGCTGATAGTGTGAACATGTCTTAACATTAGGAGTCTAACCTCAGTGCACTCAAATCTGCAGCAGATGGAGGCCTAAGTGGGTCAGCAGACAATAATGTGAGCAGGCTTAACATTAGCATTAACCCTTAATCTCCTACTAGCAGGGCCCCATTTTTAGATTGTTGTGTAAGGGAATAAATCAAAAGAAAATTACTTTTGTTTAGGTTTGAAAATAATCTCCCAGAAATTATTGAGAAACAGTAAAAGAAAATCATAATTTAGTTAATCAGCACACAGCCTTAATCTCCCTGCTTAACCGCTACAAAGAAGAGGACACAGAAATCAAGGTTTATTCAGTCCAGAAAGGATTTACGATTGAGCAAAATTAGAGGATAATTAAACTATTGTGTGACATTGTGTATCAATACAGGGAAATTGAATATCTCGCAGTGCAATCCAGTTGTTCTTGTTATAATGAAATGCTCTTGCATGGACTATTGCATCTACTCAACTTTCCGAACCTGAATTTTTTTCTTCTGACTCTAACCTTAAACCTAGCCCTACTGCTAACTGTAACACTTCCTCTAAATTGAATAATCTTTTTACTTGCTTTAACCCATTTGCAGGTGCTTCCAGTCCTGCAATGCTATTGCTCCGATGTTGCTTCTGTCTGTGATTACTTCTGGTCCAGTGGCACATTAGGGTTACCAAAGTATTGTTGACTGGAAGTGACATCAGATGGAAGTGATGTCGTCATTTTTGTCAATATTTTAGCAGAGTACTTGGATTCAGGTCAAATTTGACTTTGACTTGAATCCGAAGCACAAGACTAGAAATAAGTACATTCCCTGCATCCCTCATGGAGTATTATTATTTATTTTTGAGCGCTCTTGGTTCCAGAGTGCTGCACATTTGGATAAGGAAATTCAGCAACTTTGGGTGCACAACATCACTTCACAGATTAATTGCATGCCTCAAATAAATGGGTGCGATTTGTCTGCACTTGCTGTTGCACAACCATTTTAGAGTTGCAATTTAGGTTAAAAAAAAATTACAGATGCACTCGATTTAAATTAAGGTTGCATAAGACTTGCAACCGATAAACGAGAATCCGAAAGGTTTGAAATTCTTGTTCTGATTTTTCGTATTGACAATTATTAAATGAAGTGTCCCAAATCGCTATTGTGATCTTCATGGCACGTGACCAAAGCAATTGTAGCCCTTGACTAAAGGTTGTTTTAGAATGGTTTATACTAGAACCAGGTCTACCCACTTCAGGACTGTAACATGTTATTTCAGATCTACAAAAACTGGAACTTTTGCAGATATAAAAATATGGTGTAACACTGAGCTGAAGTTGGGAATCATTGACAATTGGCCTGTCACTTCCTGGTCACAAAAATCTAATAGTTAGTACTTAACCTGCAAAATAAAAATATATTGGTCCCCATTTCATATGATGAAAAGTCCCCTTTGTCCCAGAACAAGAAAAAAATTTATATTGCTTCAAATGGGAGAGCTTCTCCTATCACATTGGCTAAAAAGAGTCCTAGGGCAAAAGAATGGGTTAAAGAAATAGCATTAATATATATATATATATATTATATATATATATATATATATATATAATATATATATATATATTTATATATATATATATATATATATATATATATATATACATATATATATAATGCTAAATGTCTAAAAGGGCACGAGAATATTTTTTTTCATGGTACTACCATTTTAGCTTTACAGTCTTGAAATACTAATTTTTTAACCAAGGTAAGAGTCCCTTGTCACCTTTCTTTTTGCTGTTTCTTTCCCTAATTGTATAGGCAACTCTCCTTTCTTTTGTAATGTTTTCTAACATCCCACTCCTCATAGTTAATGTTAGCATCTGCCAGAGCTGGATTTGTTTATCCGCCCTCCCACCCCTCTCTTCATTGAGTAGGTCCCTTACTCGCCATCTGCTGTGTCTCTGTCCTCTTCCTGCTCCTATAAGAGGGAACATCTTCTGTGTAACTAACCACCATCCACCCCACAAACAAAGGAACAGTTTATGTCAACTCCATCCCCCTCTCTACCACAACTACTCCAGCTGCACAGTGCTTTTTGCTTTAGAGAAATGGAAGGGAGGGGTGGGAAGGAGTGAGATGAACCTCTACAGTAGGTGAGGAAGAGTCAGGTGTTTCAGCACCAGATCAGCGTGGAATTAAAGAAAGGTTAACATACAAGTTCATAAAGAGAGACATAACTGAGCAGGAATGACAGCTCAAGCCAGGGGTTTCATCAAAATGTATAGATTGAGTTTCTTGAAAATATAGTTAAACTCCCAGTGAAGTCACACAGGATTAATGCCATGCTCTATACAGTGCCTGACTTTAATAGAAACCCCTGTGGTGAATACAAGAAAAGAGCTGGTAATTAAAAGAAATGGAGATTAGAAGAATAAAGAATGGAGAGAATTCAATTGAAACCTGGAAAAGGAAGTAATGAGAATGAAGCAAGGTTTCATAGTCAAGAAGGCATTCCCAGAACACTGAAATGACTTTACCATGGGCCAACTAATGCCAACAGTGTTAAATCATTGACATAATTTCTTACACTAATTTATATTTGTTAGATTTGTTTTAGCATTATATTTGGATTGGCTCTCTGATACAAGGTACTTTAATGGACATGCACACTTTATTGATGGGTGATTACCTTTTATGTTCTTCTACTAATTACAGTGTATCCTTCCATTTGATGCAGGTTAAATTCTTGACTCATATTACCATATCAATTAAGCACAAACTTTTATTGTACTATAACTATGCACTTTTATGGTTTATTGTGCACATATAATGGCATTAGCAGAATACATTATTGATGCATTCACATGTATTTTGTGATTTTGCAGTATACCTATATTATATATGGATTTTCATTGATTTGTCACTGTTTATTACACTAGTCTATATTTCATGATTATCCACTCACATGTTACTTGAAAAAGGCTTCATGTGGAGCTGAAACACTGCATGCATTGACATGGATGAATAAAGAAGGATTTTTTTTTTCACTTTGAAGCTTTGTGGAGTGCTTAGATATTTTTCTCTTCATAGAAATTTATATATATATATATCAGCAGAGAAAAGCAAAAGTTCAGCCCTTTGTTTAAGGTGGACAGTTCAAAGAGTGTCAGCTAAAAAATGTCGAGGACAAGTTTAAAAAATGGAAAAAGTCACAGTACTGCCAAAGATCCAAAGTTAAAGAATGTGCCTTTATTCCATCAAGTCAATGTGCAATGTTAAAGAACATTCTATCATAGTAAAGCTAATAGTGCATGAATATTGTTTGGGTCTTTAAGAATACTTATTGATAAGATGACCCATACAAATGCCTTCACAGTGCGGAAGACCATTAAGTGGTACTATTCATGTGCTAGAGTCTCCCAGTTTTTTTTAGGAAGGACAAAGGAAAGCTACTGTGACAATATGTTTAAAAAATAGAGGCATCAAAAATATTCTTGTGAAAAAAGTACATTTACTTCATTCATATTGTTATGTAATAATGTAGTAAGTTTCAGTACAGGCACTCCCTGGGTTATGAGTATGATTCTGTCAGTTTGTTCTTACTTTGAATTTGTACAGTATGTACATTGGAATCAGTACATTTGTTTGGGTGTTACTCCAGCCGCACACCCATGTAATGTGTCCATGTTCAGAAGATTTCACTTCACTTTCTGTTCATTGAAGAATAATATTAGTATTGCATACCTTGCTTATGTGAGTCTGTGGGTGGCTAAGAGGGAGGATTTTTGTTCCCATATAAGGCTAAAGTTAATTCATGGCACACCTTGTCTTGAATTCATAAAATGTATATAATTTATTTATAGCAAATCTATAGATTAACAGGTATAGTAACTCTCTATTGTGCAACAATCAAATGTCAGTGTTTTAAGTCCAGATGTATGTGCAACATTTTTGCCCAGGCTGGCCTTCTTCAGGTATCATCTGGAGGGAGAGAGTGTGGTGGCACATGTACAAGTGGCTGCAGTGTAAAGCATGCGACACCACTAAAGGAGCGAGAAGAGCCAAGATGCCAGAGACTAAAGTAAACAGAGCATGACATATCCTCTGATGTTGCACTGAGTCACATCCTACAGTAACCTTTGTTCTTAAAAGGGGTTGTGCAACTACATTGCCAATGACATTTATCACCTATCAACAGGACAGGTGATAAATGTCTGATCAGGTGTCCTCGTCACTCCCATAGAGTTTGAGTGGAGCAGCAGTGCACTGCTACTTCATTCAAACCCTTCCCTACTGCGTGAACATGGGGAGGAAAGACAGGGTGATGGGAACCCCATTTTAGTAATCAGTGGGGTTCCCAGTGGGCCCCCAGTGGATAAGTGATAAATGTAATTTGTGGCAAAACCCTTTTAAATACGAGTTGTATGTTTCTAACTCAGAGATTACATGTAATGTGTTTGACATTGTATCTTTAAATAAATAAAAAAATAAAAAAATAGATAGTAAATAGCTTTAGAGACTGTATGGAGGCACAAGAAGTCCCATATGGCTCTATAATAATTCATAATAAGGTATCAATTACCATGGCCAGTATAAATATGAAAATATCTTTATTTAATCAAAATATTAAAAAAACACATAAAACAAAGCACCTTACATACACAACAAGGGAAAATCATACATACTGAGACAGCAACATGGGGGTATACAGAAATTAGAAGCACGTGCTAATATATATCAATTAAGACTATCCACAATATACAGACATGTGTAGAACCTGCATCAGTGACAAGTCCCCAGAGGAAGCCTACCCAAAACGTGCGTCGGGACTGTGTCCATCTAGTGGCTGGGGCGGTTGATTAGGGTTAAGATATATCCACATCACTTTATTATACTATCTCTACAATTATTCTTTACTGATTTTTTTCAGGACATATTGTGATTTTGATTTTACTGATGCAGTGCTGTCGTACTTATTATTAGTGGCTATACAATATTCGTAGCTATATTTTTTATTGCTATCATTACACATATATATCTATATGTATTTTTATCTATCCGTATATATATATCTATATATATATATATATATATATATTTGTTTTTTTTTCTACACATGCCTGTATATTGTGAATAGTCTTTATTGATATATATTAGCACGTGCTTCTAATTTCTGTATACCCCCATGTTGCTGTCTCTATGATTTTACCTTGTTGGGTATATTAGGTGCTTTGTTTTATGTGTTTTTTAATATTTTGATTAAATAAAGATATTTTTATATTTATACTGGCCATGGTAGTTGATACCTTATTATGTTATATAACTCTATGTAAGTTGGGCTGGTGTTTAATATGATTTAATTGGTGGTAGCTCTATAAGGGTATGTTCACACGGCATAATTGCGGTGCGTACAGTATGCAACAATACACCGGGTGATTTGGGAGTCACGCAGATCAGCGCGTACTCCCGAAGCACAAGGCGGGCCAGCAGCGTGTTGGCTCCATAGACATTCATTACTCGCGACGCGTAATCGCCACGAGTAATTGACATATCACTTATCTCCCCGCGCGTACAATACAATTGCATTGTACGCAGGAGGGGGGGGGACGAGGCGTAATCCATAGTTCTCTATGAGAGCTATGGGTTACCATAATTGCGGCGCGCATCTTGCCACGTATTAAGCGCAAATACGCGCCGAATTTATGCCCTGTGAACATACCCTAATAAGTAAGGTACATATGGGATACGGCATCTGATGAAGCATACCACAGTTAAAATGTAAGGTAGGTGTATTATGGCCCCGTACACTTCCATGGGTATCATATTATGGCTTCATACAGCTCAGAGATTGATGAAAGTCATAATGTTTGACATTTGCATTACTGTGAGACCAAAAAAAAAATGGCGAGAATTGTTTAAAACATAAAAGATCCTTGCCATGTTAGATGACAGGCCAAAATAAGTGAGTGTTTCTGTTTTTCATATTACTGTTATTGCACACTGCAGCAAATAGCAAAAGGAACAGCACATTGAATAGCCTGAATTAAAAAAAAATGATCATGACGATCCAGTTACTGGATCCTATTCATTGCCAAATTTAAATTTAATTAAAAAAAAAGAACTAGAATACTAATTTCAGTTCTACATCATTTTTTTCCATCAGATTAAAGTTCCGAAATAAAAACTGAATCAACCCAACACACTTTTCTGTTACAATCAATCTAATAAAAACCTTTGTTTCATTCACCTTCCCGAGAAAGACATGAAACCAAATGCAAAACTTTTGACCCTTGTCCAATGGCTTGAACAACCCCCATCTCATAAAAAGGAAGATCTATATAATGGGAAGACGGCATAAGAAGGAAAGGAGCCATGTGGCTTATACACAAAGCAAGACAGATAAACAATGGAAATGAGGAATTTTTCTCATAAACTTTCTCATTACACCCTTGGTACTAATTAAACTGCATCTTTTTCTAAATTTGATATTTAATAAGAAAACATGCTGGCAATTTCTTTTTAGGTTATTTGGAATTATGCAAATGCAGATAACTGCAAAGAGAAAGACAACACCTCACAATTAAAGCGTTAGGAGATGAACACTGCAAAGAGCATCTTGCTAACATGTATATTTCCTTGCTAACGTGTAATATTTATGGTACCTATAGAAACTTCCACACAAAGAAAAGTAAGGCAGCAAATTGGGATGATCTTTTTATGGTAACATAGTAGATAAGGTTTAAAAAAAAAGACATAGGTCCAACAAGTTCAACCTATAACCCTAGTGATCCAGAGGAAGGCAAAACCCCTTATGAGTGTATGCTAATTTTCTTATATAATGGAAAAAAATTCCATTCTGTCTCCAAAAATGATTATCAGAATAAATCCCTGGATCAATGTCCTATCTCCAGCTTCTAGTGACCATAACCTGTGATATTGTTTTAAGAAAGGTATCTATGCCCTACGTAAACATGTTCAATAAATCCGCCATTACATTTCTTGGCAGCAAATTTTATAGTGTTATCGCTCTTAGGGTAAGGTCACATGACTTGCTGTTCGTCGCAGACATCGCGTGGAGTTCGCGTTTGTTTCCTCGAGGGAATGACCTGGACTGCCTGAGGCGGATTTCTGTCTCATAACCCATGTCCAAGAATTGAAACGTCAATTCTTGGACGGCTCAGACAGTAGGTATCAATAAACACTCATGGAATATCAGTGGTGTCTGAACGACGACACTGATTTTACATAGGGTTCAGTGTAAAACGCTGTACATTTGATTTGGATGCTGATTCTGAGCACAAAATCCGTGCGCAGAATCAGCATCCAAACCTGTCATGTGAACACCCCCTTACAGTAAAGAGTCCTCATCTGTGATGAGGGTGAAAACTTCTTTCCTCCAGACGTAGAGGATGCCCCCTTATCAAGATTACAAGTGATAATGATATCACATAAGCTTTAAATGGGTTCTCAAATACTTTAAAATGAGAGTTATTTTGAAAAGAATATGAACAGTAGTAGTGTAATAACATCAATGTGGTCTCAGAGTATCGTCAATTTTTTTAATTTATGCTTGTGGATAGCAATGTGTGCATGAAACATTAAAAACTATCAGTGTTGCTTATAACCACCAACCAGTCTCCAATTTTCAGTTTTTTAGATAAATGTGTGCTTATTTGTTTGTTTTATTGCAGAGAATGGAACCATAGTTTTTAGTTTCTTGCCTTGAGAGAGATGGCTTGTTACAATCAGTATGTATGTTCCTTTACTGGCAGTCTACTAGTTAGGGGTAAAGCTCCTGAAACAAGTGCTTCAAGTAATGCCAATGTCCCTGACAGTAGACCTTATTAATGATATAGTACTAATTGCAGACGAGAGTTCATTTCATTAGATAGCTATCGCTTGACACGGAGAACCATATTCATCTCTGCCTTGAGAAAAAGCCAATTTTCACATATGGTAGTAAATGTTGACTAATGTCCAAATAGGTCTACTTTAGACCTACCATATATTCCTCTCACCATGGTAACCTACTGAACATACAACAAGAAGTGAGGCATGAGACTTGCTGTATCATTTAATAAAATACTAGCACCCAATACAGCTCTTACCATATTACATTATTAGAAGAACACCATATACTGTATTGCTACAATTTATTTTCCCAATGTTGTTTTGTGTGTTTGTATGTAATATATTAATAAATCAATAACCATTGTCTCAAATAACTACCAACATATGGGCTGTGGTAAAACAGAATGTCTTTCAGAGTTACCAATCAATAGTTTGCAGCAAATATATGGGACATCTGCTGCTGGCATTTGAATGGTGAGAATGTGCACAGCGGTTTAAAGGAACAGAAGCATAATATGTTGTTAAACTGTTTCAGGCAAAATGTATACTATCAGAGGTCTTTGTGAGCTTATAAAGCAGATTTTACAGATGTGTAAGAATTTCAGCATATAAACAAATAGGGAGTTGTGAAAAATAAGGTGATACCTCTACATAATACCTACTATTTCTATATCCATCTATATAACTATCTAGTCATACATCCAGTGTTGAACTGGTGTGCCTAGGGCCCACAGGTGGAGTTATTTCTTGGGCCCACCAGTTGATTTATTCCTGGGGCCACTGGTGGTGTTTATTATGGGGGCCCACACTACAGCTACTGTAAATTACTGTACATGCCTCCTATACTCTGCATCCTGCTTTTTGCCTCTCTTTCTCTGCTTTTCTGCCTCTCCTGAGGATGCAAATACAGTTAAAAACCAACTCCCGGTCTGCCATGCCCAGGGGCCCACTGGGGTTTTTTCATTGTTCCCATATGGACCAGTCCAAGCCTGCATCCATTTATCTATCTATCTGCTTCCCATAGTAATAGGAACACATCTCTTTATCTGTGGCTTGCCATATGTTCCACTGGGCACATTTCTTAAATTGTGCATCATCTGAGTATCCCCAGTCCCCTAATTACCTGTTACTGTGACTGTTGGGACATTGGAGTCTCAAAAGATAACAAGTCTTCATGTATTGCCAGGGCAGCTGTATACACAAGCTGTGGGTCCAAACTCAAGGATAGTGTCAATTAGAGGGAATGTGTCATTAGAAAATCACCTATTGTTTAACTCATATTTTTATGTTAAACGCATTTTGTAAGAATTTTTGGTTGTGATTTTTCAATTGTTTATATCAATATCATTAATATTTTTGTTCTGTTCAGTAAAGAAAACTTTTCAGCAGTCTCCTCATTATCAGCACAGGCAGGTGCTGAAAGGTGACACCAATGTGTATAGATAGTACAGGATCCACCATTCACAATAGGAGATAGTCACAGCTCACCCTCTGCCTCTCTCTGCACAGTCTAGAAAACTCTCCAATAGAAGTCAATGGGTCTGATCCTGTTCAAAGGCTCCTTTATCCATGTAGCTGCTGTAAAGCATCTCTTTAAATGCTGTTAAAAGTAGCTCAGCCAAGATGGCTGTCCCCATAATCTTATACAGGCATCAGAATTGAGAAATCTACAATCAGAAAATAAAAATGGCTAAGAAAAAAATATTATGTACAGTGGGGAAAAAAGTATTTAGTCAGCCACCAATTGTGCAAGTTCTCCCACTTAAAAAGATGAGAGAGGCCTGTAATTGACATCATATGTCGACCTCCACTATGAGAGACAAAATGAGAAAACAAATCTCGAAAATCACATTGTCTGATTTGGAAAGAACTTATTTGCAAATTATGGTGGAAAATAAGTATTTGGTTAATAACAAAAGTTCATCTCAATACTTTGTTATATATCCTCTGTTGGCAATGACAGAGGTCAAACGTTTTCTGTCTTCACAAGGTTGGCAAACACTGTTGCTGGTATGTTGGCCTATTCCTCCATGCAGATCTCCTCTAGAGCAGTGATGTTTTGGGGCTGTCACTGGGCAATATGGACTTTCAACTCCTTCCAAAGGTTTTCTATGGGGTTGAGATATGGAGACTGGCTAGGCCACTCCAGGACCTTAAAATGCTTCTTACGAAGCCACACCTTCGTTGCCTTGGCGGTGTGCTTGAGATCATTGTCATGCTGAAAGACCCAGACACGTTTCATCTTCAAATCCCTTACAGGGATAGCTGAAGTCAACCTTACTGGAACTAGCTATCAAAGAGAGGAATCTTCAGCAGCAGACCCCTTTGTCTGATGTTCATATATCCTAATAAGGCGCATGGATAATTTTGCCTTTTATAGTCCATATTGTCCGGATATCTGGCCCATCAGGTAGCAATCTAGTCTACTAATCTTGTGCACAGATCACCCAGTACTTTATTTGATTTATGAGCTTCTTCTCTATATTTATTTGTGTTGGGTTGATACTTTTGTTTTTTTTGATTCATTGTCAGGAGACAGTTACCTGTGGAGGAGGCTTCTTCAATTAATGTGTATGCCATCTGCTGAAAGCTACAGGAAGCCAAGATGTGTATATAATGGAATATAAAACCTAGAATTTCATCTTTTAACTATTTCAGAATATTTTATTTAGTAGAAAGAATGTGCATTTTCTCTATTCTCCAAACAGATCTCCATGTCATTACTTCAAATAAAAATGGATGAGGAAAGAGAATGAGCATAATTTAATCTGCTCATAAAGTCCTTGTAAGAATAGAAGAGCCTATTGATACTTTATTTCCTAAATTGGAGTAGCAGTCTGACTAATTGCAATGGCTCACAGCCAAGAATGCAGAGACACCACCCACGCACACTTTTTGCATTAACTGTCATTACATATTATTAGTGTCCCCTTCGTGGCCTTTCATTGGGGGCTCAAAGTGACAGATGGCAAGAATCTACATCAGTATTTCTGCCTTGAGGTTAACTGCTTGCATGCTGCTTTGTGAAAAAGAATCATTAAGAAAGCAAAGATTTTATGCTTCTCTTATCGGAAGACATTGTTTTCGGGGGAACAATATTTCTGATGGGAATACGAGTTTTATGTATACTCACATACATGAGCCCTTAGGGTTTTGGTTGAAGCACTGCACATTGTGTGTTGTAATTAGTGTATGCACTAGGATCTGTACTATTGTTATCTTTTGTGGAGCTATTATAACATTTGTATTATAAATACAAATAAATACAAATAATTAAGGGAATATGATATTTTTCAGTATAATAGCTAGCCAAAGAAATAAGTATTCAAATTTTGTGATGCATGAGAGTAGTGATTATTATTATTATTTGGACTGAAATATAAAACTAGCTCAGATACAATATTACTTGAAAACCGTATTGTGGAAAAATAGAGGCATGTACTGCAGTGAATATGGCATCACTTGGTCATGGCCCTAACTGTAAAATAAGCCACACTATAAGCAAGAAATAAATTAAAGTAGAACACAATACCTTTACACAGTCAGCGACAAGTGAATGCCCCTATACAAGTGTTAATATATCGTATATACTCAAGTATAAGCCGACCCGAGTATAGGCCGAGGCACCTAATATTGCCACAAAAAACTGGGAAATATTATTGACTCGAGTATAAGCCTAAGGTGGAAAATACAGCGGCTACTGGAAAATTTCAGAAATAAAAATGAATACCAATAAAATTACATAGGCAGGTATCGGCAGTTTAATGTCCCCCATAGGCAGGCACAGTCAGGTATAGGTAGTTTAATGTACCCCATAGGCAGGTACAGGCAGGTATAGGCAGTTTAATGTACCCCATAGGCAGGTATAGGCAGGTATAGACAGTTTAATGTCCCCCATAGGCAGGTATAGGCAGTTACAGGCAGGTATATGTCCTTCATAGGCAGGTATAGGCAGGGTTTTTAAAAAAATAAAAAATACAAATACTCACCTCTCTACCCCGCTGCTCCGAGGATCTTACTGCACCCCGACTTCTTACCAGCACAAGTAGCGTGATGTCATCAGGCCGCGCAGGCAGCGTGATGATACAGCACGCTACTTGTGCCAGAGACTCAGGAAGACTGCAAGTCTGCTTGCGTCCTTCCAGAGTCTTATTGCAGAGCAGGGAGCACTCGCTCTCTCCTCGTTATAGTGTCTTCAGGTGTATGTGCTCCCAGAGGAATCACATACAGCTGAAGAGATCGCCGCCAGCGCCTGGGCCATGGCAGCACCCGGATGCACTCCTAGAGGAGTCGCATACAGAGCTGTCTGCCAGCAACCGGACGCCGACGGGTGACTCAATTGTCAGATGTATTCGCTCCCAGAGGAGTCGCATAAAGCTGAAGAGGCAGTGCTCGGACATCGACAGTGACCCGTCGGCATCCGTAGAAGGCTTTTTCAACACATTTTTTGTGCTGAAAAGTTTAGCTTGTACTCGATTACATATGGTAATACTACTATGCACTATTCAGTACTCATGTGCTCTCTAGGTTGCCACCACATGGCAGACTATGTAGGCTATGAAAGAGAATCCACCCCAATCCAACATAGTGGCAAGAGAAACCATTACTGTATATTCAGGGATTTCTTTTCCTTTTCTTTTCAATCTGGACCAGACCACCATGAAGACTTTATGCATTCGTGACACATAATCAGAGAGTTGCACAAACTTCATTAGTTCTATGTTTTTGATGCATATTCTGCTCTCTATACTGACAAAAACCTTCCATCTTCCTGTTTCCCCCAATATTGAGCCTCAGGCCCAACCTGGTCAATACATGATATACTGTATAAGTGAGAGGTACAGTTTAGGCTATTTCCATATTGTGTTCTTGTACCTGAGTGGACCCCTTAAAACTCTAGATCCCATGCGTGATATGGCTATTGTTACTGTGTGCCCATGCTTCAACATATAACCACATAAACATGTATTGTTATATGTTGGCTATGGCTCACTGTATATGGTATATGACCCACTTTAAAGATAATTTCTGCTGCAAAAAAGCAGTCCACACAAAACAAAGGTATGTGTCACGTCAGAGGAGGTGCAGTGGGCCCTGGCTGCCACCCACCCCACTGTCCCTGCCTACTTGGTGTGCTGCCCTAAATGGCAGACCCCAACTGGACGACAGTCCCCACTCTCCTACGTGCAGGGCCGTCAGGGAAACGTGAAGTCAGCAGTCCGGGTCGATAACGGTAAGGGTACACCAAAGCCACAAATTGGAAAACCAAGAGAATAACGTAAGCCAAGCCAAGGGTCAAAACCAGGAGGTAACGCGGTACAGAATCAGAGGACGAGAGTGAGGTCAGGAAGCAAGCCGAAGTCAAGGTAACAAAGTAAACAAGCAAACGGGGAAACAGGAAAAATGCAAAGGGGAACCTTTCACAGGCAAAGATGAAGCAAACTGAGCTGGTTTAAATGAGCCGCCCGGATACCGCCCTAGCCGCTGATTGGTGCGACCTTCGGACTCCTCTATTGGCCTGAGCGACAAACCCTCTGAGCTGATTTGAAGCCAATCTGTCAATCATATCAGCCAGGCTTCTCCCTGGGCATGTCACCCGACTGGAGGGATTAACCCCTGTAGCACCTTGCTCCTCCACGGCAACAACGTGTGCCGTGACAGTATGCCAGTACATACAAGTCCAAGGAAGCACAAAATAATACTGTTAAAGGGTCAATAACTAAATTGTGTTTATCCACCAGGAGCTTTCCTAGTGCATATACTAGGGTGTGAACATAGCATTACTGGGATAAAAAGGGAGAGGATATTACAAACTAGCAGGTTCCATATAGTCATCAGCACTTCATATGTTGACAGTTGTTTAAATTTGGGAGATGGACCAATGTGAATGATAATCTCTGTACAGCATTGTGTAATACAGCTATATACTGTAAAATAAATAAGTAGATACCAAACCCAGGTAGAGCCTAGTCTTTTGTTATGGGACAGGCTTGAGCCTCCACTGGATGATAACTAGCTGAGCTCTGCACAAGTGTCCTGATGCTCGTCAGTGAGATAAATACAGGAACTGCACACCTTTCAATCATGGATGCTCAGTGGAATGGTTTTCAATTAGTAAATCCACAGCACTCATGTCTTTAGGTTTTGCATAATTTATTGTGTGGATACAATGTTACATTCAGATGTGTTGCTCTCCCAAATTACATATATCACCGTAAACACAGAGAAACCAGACAATAATACATGAGATGTTTTGGTCTGGTATAGGCTTTAAGTGATATCTCGCAGGTGGGGGGTAGGGTGCTGAGATTCAGCGAGTATCTTGAATACTGAGCACTGAAGGGTAGTTGGACAGTCCATGCTTGCAAATGAGGAAACACTGGTTGAAAAACACTGTCCTTAATCTAAAGTTTTAAATTTCAAACTATTATACAATTTAGCTTCATTGCATTGATTAGACCTTTATTGATGTGTGTATCTTAGAGTTCGTTCACCCCTAAACCTTACTCTGTTGGCCATATATGCTGAAGACCTTCTAGTGGTTATCCAGATGTACAGTATACTGTGGCATTGCTGCAGAACATCCATAGCTTAAAACAGAGTAAACATAGTTTAATTGTGACTATGTTTGCTCTGTTTTTTTGCCAGTTATGGCTTCTTTGTGGGATAGAAAAGGGTGATGGATACTTGCCAGCCATGTTGCAGTATATGTCTAGATACCGGCTAGCAGGCATCAGACATATAAGGCTGAGAGAGGATATCATTCACATGGGAACTTATCCTTACCCTATCATAGGTCAATGAAGAGAAATCTATTGTTGTATACTGTGCGACGTTTGTCCTAGTTTTCCTGCAGTTTCTGGAAATCTGATCTTATACATCTGCCCAGAACCAATTCTATTAAGAGCATAGATTATCAGAGCAAAAAAGAAATCCAGCATTAACATCCAGGTGGCCTGGCAGAGGGGGGTAATTCAAGTTGCCAGGTAACTTGGCTGATGGAACCCCCAATTAAAATCTCCAGGTGGCTCTGCTGGCAAATCTTCACTTATCACAACCCAGTGCTTCAGAGAACTTCTACATCTGTTTGTGTCTCAGCATATGATGGCTACCAATTTCAGAGTTGTTCATGTTCTAGCAATTTACAATGGAAACTGCTTAATCTAATAGTTGAAGTAGTGCATGCATGGATGGACAATTGTTCAATCAATCAAATTCATACAGTTACTATGTTTTTGCATATGAAATTAGAAGCATACAGAGGTTCATTAGGATCCCTCAGAAAGTGTAATACACTTAAGCTTTTATGAAGTTAGTTTATTTTTTAACCCTATTAATTATCTTGATAGCCAAAGACAAATAAGAAATTTGGTACTGCTACATTTATATAATTGGTGGAATACTAAGTCAGCGAGAAAAATGTACTGAACAAGATTATATATAAAGTACACATACAGTTGAAACCAGAAGTTTACATACACTATATAAAAAGACACATATGCATGTTTTTCTCACTATCTAGCATGAAATCAGAATAAACCTTACTCATTTTAGGTCAATTAGGATTACAACAATTATTATATTTGCCAAATGGCAGAATAATGCAACAGATAATTTTTAAGACTTTTATTACTTTCTGCAAAATCAAAAGTTTACATACACTAGGATTACTATGCATTTAAATAATTTTGGGCAGTCTATAGGATGATGTCAAGTCCTTGGAAGCTTCTGATAGGTTTATTGGCAACATCTAAGTTAGAGACAAACCTGTGGATGTATTTTAATCACACCAGAAACACACTGCTTCTGTGTGCAACATCATGGGAAACTGTAAAGAAATCAGAGAATTGTGGAATTGCACAAGTCTGGATCATCTTTGGGTGCAATTTCCAGATACCTGAAGGTACCTCGTTGCTCTGTACAAACAACTAAACTCAAGTACAAACAAGATGGGAACGTCCAGCCATCATACTGCTCAGGAAGGAGATGGGTTCTGTGTCTCAGAGATGAAAGTGCTTTGGTCCAACATGTGCATGTCAACCCAAGAACAAAAGCAAAAGATCTTGTGAAGATGCTGGTGGAAGCTGGTAAGATTGTGTCATAATACACAGTGAAACGAGTATTGTATCAACATGGGCTGAAAGGCCACTCTGCCAGGAAGAAGCCATTACTCCAAAAGGAACTTATAAATGCTGGATTAATGTTTGTAAATGCACACAGGATAAAGGTCTACATTTTTGGAGACATGTCCTGCGATCTGACGAAATGAAAATTGAACTGTTTGGACATAATGACCATCATTACTTTTGGGGGAAAAAAGAAGAAGTTTAGAAGACTAAGAACACCATCCCAACTGTGAAACTCGGGGGTGGCAGCATCATGTTGTGGGGCTGTTTTGCTGCATGAGGGACTGGTGCACTTCACAAAATAGATAGCATCACAAGTAAAGAAGATTGTGTGGCAATACTGAAGCAACATCTCAAGACATCAGCCAGGAAGCTAAAGCTTGGGTGGAAGCTGGTCTTCCAAAAGGAGTGGCCATCACAAAGCCCTCATCTCAATCCTATTGGAAATTTAAGGGCAAAGCTGAAAAGGCAGGTACGAGCAAGGCGACCACCAGTTCTGTCAGGAGGAATGGTCCAAAATTCCTACCAACTATTGTGAGAAGCTTGTGGTAGACCCAAGTCATACAGTTTATGGGCAATGCTACCAAATACTAATGAAATGTATGTAATCTTTTGACTTTGCAGAAAGTAATAAAAATGCCTTAAAATTATATCTCTCCCATTATTCTGGCATTTGGCAAATATAAATAATTGTGGTAATCCTAATTGACCTAAAACAGGTTTATTCTGATTTAATGTCAGATAGTGAAAAAGACATATGTGTCTTTTATATAGTGTGTGTAAACTTCTGGTTTCAACTGTACATTTGTATTTGCTATTCCTCTGCCTGACATTAACAGGTAAGTTGCTTTACAGTAATAACCACTATATATAGATACAGAAAATGACTACAGAAGTCAATATGCCCCACTGGACTACAACTAACAAGATGGCTTTCGTTTGGTATAATACATTGTGTATCCAGCTTATCCTTACACAAACAGATGGACAGTGGGATTTTCTTGGCAAACTCCCCTGTAGGTTTAAGTAATAAGTGAAGCGTGATCTGTCAGCCCCAGGCAATCTATTCATTGCCCTAATGTCTTTGAGACAGGGGCAGTGAGATAATAAGCTTTTGTTGCACACTCCATAATGAATAGAATTCTAAACCAGCCAGAGGTATCAAATCTGTGTGCGACTTTCTATATTTCACACTGTCTTTACTACATATTTTGTCAAACAATCATAAACATAGATAATTTAGGACCATTCATGTCTATGGAATTCAGTCTGGATGCAAAATGGATATCAGTTTTCATAATAAACTATACAGAGAGACAACACATTCTGTAGCACTTTACAGATGAAGAAGTATTTGTTTCTATGAGTTCACAAAATATCTATTTTTTCAGTTTTCTATCTGTGGCTTGATTCACACTGGTGTTTTTATTTTCATTTCACATAGTTTTTTTTGTTAAAAATCTTTTTTCTATTTCACAGCCTTTGAAGTCTCTCTGTTTTATTCTTAGGATTTTTTTTCATTAGTTAACCCCTTCCCACAAAAGGGATTTTATTTACGTATCATTCTTCATTTTTTTTTTTTTAATCTCTTTGTCTTCTATATCTTCTTCTACATATACCGTATGTGTGAGAGCTTGTTTTTTTCAGGTTAAGATATGAGTTTTTAATTAAATGTACTGGGAAACTAAAAAAAAAAATGTGGGGTGAAACAAAGAAAAATGCAATGGCGCTTTTTTGGAGGGGAATTGTTTGAGTTCAGTGTGTGATGTAAAAGATGTGTTGTCTTTATTCTGCAGCTCAGTACAATTCTGGTACTTTTTTTTATTCTGTGGATTTGAAGTGAGGACTCTTTTTATGGGCTAAAGTATGGTTTTTATTGCTACCATTTCATGATATATGAAAAATTTTTCTCACTTTTTATTCTAATTTTTTTGTTGACACAAGGTGAAAAAGACGCAATTTTGGTGCTGGGTATTTTTTCTGTTTATTTTTTATGTTTTATATGTCATTTTTTATATCTGTAAAATGGCAAGAGGGGGGTGCTTTGAACTTTTAATATTTTCAAGTTTTTTAAAAACTTTTTTCTTTTTTTAATTACTTTTAGTTCCCAGTGTGTACATGACCACGAGGGGTTGTGAACGTGTGTACACTGTTCTGCAATAGTAATATATTGTAGAACAGTGTACAATAATGGATCTGCTACTAAATCATGTCTAAGTCAGGTTGTATTTAAAGTACTAAACAGCAGCAATGGCAACCCCTGGCTGCTATGACAGCTGGTCAATACGTCATAATATTTTTATGGAAGGGGAATCAGCCACAGCAATGGTGCACAGCACCATTTCTGAATCCCTTAGATGCTAGTGGTCGCATTTACCATAATATCTAAGGGGTTAAAAGTGCACAATTGGAATTTTCTGTAATTAACAGTCATTTTCATGCCATATATGGAGGGGGCTCAGTGACTGAGCCTGTTCCACACTCCCTTCCTGACATCATGATGTACAGTTACGTTATGTGTTGGGAAGGTGTTAAAGTACTGTACTTAACTATTGTCATCAGTTCCATATAAATGGAGTAGCCATGTTCATGTACATTAGCGGATTTGTTCAAACCCTTCCTCTGGCCCCTGTATTGGAGATCAGAGGACCCCCTGGGATCATTTATTAAATGTATTTCATGGGAAAACCCCATGAAGTGAAATAAAATATGGCTGCTTTGTTCTTGGTGCTTCTTGGTATTGCAGCTTAGTTCCGTTGACTTAACTGAGACTCACCTTTAAAGAACAGGCCAAAAGCACTAGTTTGGGAGGAAGTAGCTGTTTTTTTCTAATCTCACGGAACCTGTTTTAAACTAGCCTGCATTATTGGAATTGATGCTTTTTAAATCAAAGTTTCCGTTTATTGTCGACTATAATGCTGCATGCTTTCAATTTTGAACAAAGGCATACAGTGACAGTTTTTCCTGTTACATTCTATACAAATCGAACCAGAAACATTATGTAATTCTCCGACTAACTCTATGGGGCATATTTAGTAATACTGTCTACGACTAATGTATTAAATTTGTCACTATAGGCGACTTGCATGAAACTTGGCGCCGATATGCCAATTCTAAATCGAAATAGAGGAGTGTAGAATATGACAGTATGTATGAAACTCTATGCACCAAACTTTGTTTCAGCCATGGTGTGGATTAGTAAGACAGTTTGGTACCAAACTTTGGCGCGTTTTTGGCTCATTCAAAAGTGCTGTGTCTGGTGCAGACTATGACAAGTTTAGGCGTACGACTATTTAAATATTTGTCGGCCAGGGCTACGACAGTTTTTTGGCTCAAAGTACGCAAGAAAACTGGCGCAGCCCCCTTCATACATGCCACCTTGTATTATCAACCTGGCATGTTTAGACATTTCTATCTCACTTTACACCACTTACCAGCTGGCTTATTTTGTGCCAATAATTGCGCCCAAATTTTGGTTCATTTTTTGACATAGAGCGTTGCATGTGATGTCCAGCTCCAAAAATCAACACCGCTCTCCTCGTAATCACTCTCTTTTTGGCAGATATAGTGCCAAAGTGTCTCAATCACACAGGGCAACATGTATGAATAGGGCTGAGCCAGTTTTCTGGAGTGTTTTGCAGCCAAAAACCTGTCATAGCCCTGTTCTATAGATGTATGAAAAGTCGTACGCCAAAATTCGGTGCATTCTGCACCAGACACAACACTTTTGAATGCGCAAATATTGCAGAGGGCATGTGGCGCCAGAAACATGATTGCGCAAAGCATATGAATGCGCCAAAGTTTGCCACATAACTGTCGTACAAATCCCTACCAATTTCAAAGTTGCATGGCTAAGACAAGTTTTGCCGTAGAAGGGGACACAAGTATAAGGTGCTGTGAGACATTTTCACACAAGCTGGTGCCTTCTACACACCTCTAAAGCTATTTAAAACTGGCGTAATGGTGCCAGGTTTCATAAATATCACCCATTGTTATTGTGGTATAATGCATGTATGCCAGTTGTGATCTGGTAAGGCTCTGGGATCACCGCATGAGTCTCTCAGGCATGAGACAGAGGCAGATGTCAGGTACAAACAGCTCCTTTGTCCGTGGGTTTATTGTAGAAGCAGAACAAAACAGATGGCAAAACATGCACAGCAAATAAACATAAAGAAAAACTCCTGCTCGTCTGAGCACTTACTAACATTAGTATAGTTTCCTCACTAGCACCTTAGTAGATCCGACACTGGCTTCCACCAGTGGGAACACCTCAAACACAGAAGGTAGACTGGAGGTACAGCTGACGCCCAGTCAGCTACCTGCTGACCTTATATACAGCAGGGAAATCCTAGAGTGGACCATGGGGAGTAAGCACCCACCCTGCTCTATGCTTACTCCCAATGAAAGGCCAAGCCAGGAATGGCTGGAAGCTGTACTAACCGACAGATTAAACATAGGTTTAAAGTCTGTACTGTCGGCACCTATTTAACAATGGCCTTTCACTCCACCAAGGCTCCTTACCTTGGTGGCATGTGTCCTGGACTCCCCAGACATATGTCCAGAACCTGGCTGGTATGTATATGCCATTGCAGACTCTTCCAGCTGCGGCCTTACACAGTATTTTGCTGCAAATTGCTATAGTGCCACAGAGGTATTTTTTGTGCATTATGAAAAAGCCATATAGGATACATTTACAGGTTTTTGCTATATGTCTCTCACATTGTTTTACATATGCTATTATTTTACTTATTTAAGAATACTGTGGGATTAACATACACAGGTGTATTTTTTATTTCTATCTATAAAATCCACTGTATGTATGTATGACAAACTACTCAAAGATTAATTAGTGTACTGTTAAGAAAGTTACATTGTCTCTTTATGATGTGTTTGTTACAGTTTGTTCAAAATGATAATAACACTTTAATAAAAGTAACAAAAAATGAATGGCAGTAGATCCCTTCTATGGAACCTAAATGAAGGGCATCAGTCAAAACATGGACGCAAAAAAGGTGGTTATTTAATTAAACTCTCCTCTGGATGTATAATACTAATGCAATATTGACATACAAATGACACAGAGGTGGACTTACTCCCTAAACAAGTCTATGGAGATGCACATCTGTGTCATTTGTATGTCATTATTGCATTTTTATATTTGCATACATCCAGAGGAGAGAGGAGAGAAATTGACTTCTTCACATAAATATGCATCCAGTTTTAGCGTAAGAAAGCGTTCAGTGTGAACGCAAACACAAATGCAATACAGATGCTCTATGATCTTCATTCATCGGAATATATACTGAGAATCCAGATTCTGAATACAAAAGCAGCTGTTTATGTTAAATTGGCCATATGGCTACATTTTCAGGTCCTTAATACACCTGTAGCAACTGGACCGTGTGTGGTACTTCTGAACCAAATTTAGATCAAACGTAGTGTTTTACTGTGATCTAGGTACGACTCAGTGAAACCATGAGGTTCAGTTGTTGCAGTTATAATCACTGAAATGCCCTAAGTAGTTGTAGAAATAGAACACAAAAAAGACAAAGCTGCTACAGCAAACCACTTTGATGTTTCTCTTACACAACGGTGTATGCTGGGGGGATGTTCAAAACCAGCACCTTGGTATTGTTGAAGGCTATAGCAGAGCAGGTACTATGTGGCCATGCTACAGTAGAAGCATGTGTAGGCCTGCGGCCTACATGACTCGACTCACAGAGGGACATCATAGCACCCACCTGTGCTGTGCCAATGACATTATGGACTGCAGGCCAGATCACTTTAAAAGTGAGGAAACTAATGAACGCCCTACCGTTGTAGAGAGTCTAGTAAGAAGACACTATTACTGTGTAGAGGAGTCCCTAGGGGAACACTATTACTAAAGAGGGGAGCATAAATGTATATGGGATAAACTACAGACACGCAAATAGTGTACAGAGGGCCTGTAAATGGGCACTATAGTTGTGTGGGGAGGACTAAATTGGCACTGTTACTGTGTAGGGAGGCTTCTAAGTTGGCACTATCACTATATAGTGGGCCACCAGGGGGGCAATATTACTAAGTAGAAAGGCTACTAAGATGCACTTTTACTGTGTAGGGGGCTACCAGGAGGGCATTATTACTGTGTAGGTGGGGTACTATGTAGGGGGGTATGATTAATATGTAGGTAGCCAATAAAGGGGAACATTTACTGAGCGGAGGGCACAAACAAGGCACTATTACTCTGAAGAGACCACTATTTAAAGCTCAAAGAGACCACACATAATTATATCATGGTTGCTGCACCTGAGACATTGCATGTAGCTCTTAGTATGGAGCAGTAGAGCTTCTGTCTTATAGGCTCTAATGAACTATGTATACAGAGATATTCTTCATTAGAACAAATGCTTATAGGAAGAAATAAGTGTGAGAGTGACATAAGACAGAAATACTACTAAATGCCTCCAGATGAAATACATCAATGGCTATGGAAGCCTTACGAAAGCTTGGTACAAAATGGGGCCACAATACTTCTGGATGAATGAGCCTTTAGACTTATTATAGCAATTAAATTACATTGTGGGAGATTCCAATTAAAACTATTTTGAGTTTTGTAATGGAGGTGTGGATTGTTAGCTTCAATTAGTTTTAAGTGCTTAATATTATCAGTTTCCAGTGATAACATTTTGTCCTATGAAAGTGGAATACATGTACGACATTAACATTTAATGACAGTGATGATATGATAACTGATACCGTATATCATCATTAAAAACACAATGTCATGATTGTGCCTGACACACCCACGGCTTTTAGCTCTGGTCGCCGGCCACGGACGTTGCGGCAAAAACCGTGGTTTCTGACATAACACCTTACATTTGTATTTTCTAGTGTAAATTTGGTCTTCCTCCTTGCATTCTTGATTGATTCCTGGTCAACGCCCGTGGTCAGGAATCTTCTAGCACTTCACTGGTTAATCTTGCTCCTTGTTGGTTTCTGTTAATTGACAGCCCTTTGTTCCTATCAGGTCTTCTGTTACTTCCACCCACTACCTTCATCCTTTTCTTTTCTGGCAGGTATTTAAGGGCTGTTATACCCTTCCCCTTGCCTGCTATAGGTTTTGCTCCCTGTAGTTCGCCCGTTATTTTGCCTGCTGCTCTTTATTGTTACCTGACCTTTGGCTTCGCTTCTGACTATTCTTCTGCCTCCTGTATCTGTACTGCGTCTCCCAGCTGTTACCTGACCATTTGCTTGGACTCCGTTTATCCCTAGCTTCACGTTTTTATACTTCACTGCCAGTTCTGTTACCGACTTTGGATCCCCTGACTACGTGTATTTGTTCTGTGTTTGTTTGTCCTTGTCTGTGTTGCACCTTGTTTAGTGCAGCCATCAGTCTTCTGGTTGGGGCTGGCCTATTAAGGATTCGGGTTCCCCAAAAGGCAGGGACAGGGGCTGGGACCAGTGTCAGGGCCTCACTTGTCTGTGTCTTAGTGTGTGTCCCTGACCAGTCCCTGACACACAACATCTATGGGAAGACAAAATAGGAGACGCCTTTATACTGTTCTTCCTACTAATAGGAGGGCTGTTGGAATCTGTGGGTTTTCTGGATGGCCTGTGGCCCATATTAAAGCACCATGCAGTTTCACAGTCACAGCAAGCTTTTCTGTCACTCTGTCTGGTCAGACTGTGGGTGCTTCTATAAGAGTGATCAGCATATTTAGCTTCTCTGTAACTAGCTGAGGCATTATAAAGAGTGGTGCAGGAGAGCTAATCTTCAGTAAACAAAGCCACAGGTGTTGTGAGGAGTAAAACAATTGCTTATCTGTAAAAAAAAAAGCTTATCTTGTTAGAGATAATTAGTCTGTTGAGAGTGAGAGCTCTGTCCATGGTGATGTCACTCCATGCTCTCTGCTTTATTCAGATAGAGTTATGGCCAGGTAACCATAGAAACCTGTGTGCATTCAGAGCAGATAAAACCTTATATTATATAATGACCAAGGTAAAATCAAAAGAACAATGTATTAAAAAAAAACCTACATGTTGAAAGTTAATCTGTGTAGTGAGAAAACCACTTTAAAGTAAATATGTCAGGTGATTTCTTCCCTATCTAAAAGCAGCATATGATAGAGAGAAAGAAGCCGAGCTCTGTGATATATAGGGATATATGATAGAGGAGAGGAGATGAGCTCTGTGATATATAGGGGTATATGATAGAGGAGAAAAGCTGAGCTCTATGATATATAGGGATATATGATAGAGTAGAGAAGCTCAGCTCTGTGATATATAGGGTTATATGATAGAGGGAGAGAAGCTGAGCTCTGTATTATATAGGGTTATATGATAGAGGAGAGAAGCTGAGCTCTGTGATATATAGGGTTATATGATAGAGGGAGAGAAGCTGAGCTCTGTGATATATAGTGTTATATGATAGAGGGAGAGAAGCTGAGCTCTTTGATAAATAGGGTTATATGATAGAGGAGAGGAGCTGAGCTCTGTGGTATATAGGGTTATGTGATAGAGGATAGAAGCTGAGCTCTGTGATAAATAGGGTTATGTGATAGAGAGAGAGAGAGAAGCTGAGCTCTGTGATATATAGTGTTACAGTATATGATAGAGGAGAGAAGCTGAGCTCTGTAAAATATATAGCGTTATATGATAGAGGGAGAGTAGCTGAGCTCTTTGATATATAGGGTTATATGATAGAGGATAGAAGCTGAGCTCTGATATATATCGTTATATGATAGAGGAGAGGAGCTGAGCTCTGTGATATATAGGGTTATATGATAGAGGAGAGGAGCTGAGCTCTGTGATATATAGTGTTATATGATAGAGGAGAGGAGCTTAGCTCTGTGATATATAGGGTTATATGATAGAGGGAGAGAAGCTGAGCTCTTTGATATATAGGGTTATATGATAGAGGGAGAGAAGCTGAGCTCTGTGATATATAGGGTTATATGATAGAGGAGCAGAAGCTGAGCTCTGTGATATATAGGGTTATATGATAGAGGAGAGAAGCTGAGCTCTGTGATATATATGGTTATGTGATAGAGGAAAGGAGCTGAGCTCTGTGATATATAGGTTTATATGATAGAGGGAGAGAAGCTGAGCTCTGTGATATATAGGGTTATATGATAGAGGAGAGAAGCTGAGCTCTGTGATATATAGGGTTATATGATAGAGGAGAGAAGCTGAGCTCTGTGATATATAGGGTTATATGATAGAGGAGAGAAGCTGAACTCTGTGATATATAGATTTATGTGATTTGGAGCAGGATTTCTGAGTGAAAAGCAGAGGAAATCCTTAAAGGAAACTTTGAAAGACAGTGGAAGTCCTGTTTACCCTACCCACAGTGGTGGACAGCTTTTGCCTGTATCAGTGTATATACAGAGCAAATTACAATCACAATGCATGTGTTCGAGGGTCAGCAAGACTTTCAGTTTTACTTTTAAGATATTCTCTGCTTTTTACTCAGAAATTTTGCATAAAATCATACAAACCTATATCCCACAGGGCTTAGTTTTTCTCTCTCTATCCTACCCTGCTCACAGATAGGGCAGTTAAAATCACCTGAAGGGTTCCCTTTAGATGTCATTTCACACAGAATCCAAAACAATGTATGTTTTTTGTGATGTGACAGTTGAAGTGTTAACAGTGTGTAGACAAATGTGTTGCATTCGATGCCATTATCTAATTATGCCCCTTTGTAATATTAAAAGAAAAATATCAAAGCTATCGGTAGTTGTCCTAGAAAATGGTGTAGTTCTTTCTGAAATATGGGCCATATAATGGTTAAAATGCATGATACATGTTCTGCATTATATTTTGTTCTAATAGCTTATAAAGCATATTCTAATATGTTAGCATTTGCTGTGCACATTTTTAGACTTTGATCTGAATACCGCATTTAGAGCATTTACTACATCCTACATGTTGTCCTGCTAAGTGCAATTGCTTCGCGACTGCCTTGAGACTTTTAGGTGACCTCTGGGTGCTCTCTGCATGAAAATTACTGTAACATTCACTTGTCCTTTAGTTGTCTGCATCAAAATCAATGATATGGCTGTCCACCTGCTGCAAGGAATAATGCGCACACAGTAATGAATAGACTGCTATATTCCTTAGAGCAGCTACTTGGTGAAAACAATTCTTATGTCCCTTTCTTTGTTCATTAGTGGAAGAAGCTGTCAGATAGTAAATGCTGATTAACCCTTCCAACCAAAGATACACATCCTAACAGTTATGCTAATTGCACTCTGATTTTCATGGCAAAATAAGACTACTCCCATTATCCATGAACAGGTACACTGGTGCACTTATGTGCAGATGTTTTACACAGCACTCTTTATAAATGACTAGTATTTTTTATTTTTTTCTGTGGGAGTCTGTCCAATTGCATCTGCCTGATGGTATGTTACATACAGGAAAATCTTATTATCCTTAGGGTATGTTCATACATACCCCATGGTAGTAATTGCACTGCAATATGCCCAAAGCATGGCTCGCATATACTTTAAAGTCATATAGCATATTCCCCGACATGTACTGAGCGCCGGGAAAAGGAAGTGACACGCCAGGGAAAAGTAAAGTGTATGGGGGCCAGCCCAGAGCGCTTACGAAGTATGCGCTGGCCAGTGCGTACTTCTAAAACACCGGGCGTATGTGCTATATGCCGGGTATAAGCCGTGTGAATTCACCCTTAAACTGGGCTCATGCAGTCATACCCACTGAGCCCAGACAGTGGTGTAACAAGAGAGGGAGAGGAGTGGTAGTTTGCCCTGCGTGGCACACTTGTCAACTCTCCTGGACCCCAGAAGAGTTGTCATGTCTCCTGGGCACTGTACATGTACAGAGCTGGTATGGTACAGGCTCAGAGGTTGTGCCTACACTATTGACAGTGGGAGTGGGTTGTAATGTACAGATACAGGCTCCCGCTGCAGTGGCTAGGGACAGAGCTAGCCCCAATCCTGGCCATTTAACCCTCTAGATGCCACAGTCAATAGCATCTGTGGCATCTAAGTGGTTGACAGAGAGAGCCTATCAGAATCTAATAGGCTGCCTGTCACCTGCACTGTATAATACATAGCAATACATATATGTGAAAGTGGGCTGTAATGTACAGGTGGGCTCCTGCTGAATGGCAGCAAACACAGCTAGCTTCAATCTCAGCCACTTAACCCTGTAGATGCTGCAGTCAGTAGATGCTGCAGTCAGATGCTCCCTCTGTCAACCAGTAGGTGGTTAACAGAGGGAGCCTATTAGAGTTTAATAGACTGCCTGTCACAGCCGTAGTATAATAAATAGAAATACATTTAAGTAGTGCTTGGTATTATAAAACTGATCAAGCAATTCAATACCCTAAAGTTATTTATTTTTATCAGGAATATAAAAAAGTAACAACCAAATAAGTGAAAAATGTTTGAGCAAATAAAAAATAAAAACAAACACAAAACTTTTGTTTCTCAATGAAAAAAAACACTGATTTTATTTTTAAAAAGTTGCACAAAATACATATTGTCGCATCAGTAACTCTCCAATCTATAAAATGATTGTGTTATTTAATCCAAATGGTGAATGCCACAAAATAAAAATAAAAACTATGCCAGAATTACATTTATTTTTGCCATCAAGCCTCACAAAAACAGAATCAAAAAGTGATGAAAAATTCTTATGTACACTAACATGATACCAATAAAAATGTCAATTTATCCCACAAATGACGCTTACAAGCTTACATATGGAGCTTACATAGCTTCATTGAAAAAAATGTAACAAAGTTCTGGCTCTTAGAATATTGTAACATAAAAACTTGATTTTTTTAAAAAGTATATGGGTTAACGTGGAGCTTTTAAAAAAGAGGCATGACCTAAAAAAGTGGCAGTGTGATCTGTAAAAAGGGGCGACAAACTCAGGGAAAGTCTTGGGCTACAATACGCTACCTACAGCACCTACAGCGTGTATCCAGATGCCAATAAAGAAACCAGAAGGGTTGGGCGGAGACTTGAGGCTACAAGTATGAACATGGCGCAGACACACCAGTTCGAAATAACTTTAGAGCACTGTAGAATGCCCCAGTATGTATGAACCTGTCCTACTGAGGTTCCTACATTTTGCAGGGTAATTTTGGTGCGAAGCCTAAATGTGCTGCATTATAAGCGCAATGCTTGGTGCCCTAGAAAGACTCTACCGTTTGGGCCATGCTATATAAGGTTAAATATCAAACTATATACAATTAAATAATTTAACAATAACATAATATTAATTTAAAATTAGAAAACCAATACAGCAGCATCTACCATAAATCCTACTATAGTATTATCAGTGATTACAAACACATCACAGCAGGCTAGAAATAAAAGAAAAGCCATTAGAATAGCATGTCAGTGAATAGAAACTATAGTAGTGATCTTGCTTGGTGCACCACAGGTCCCAGCTAGGCCTGTGGTGTGCCAGTTATTGCCATATGTATAATATAGGCTGAGAGCAGCTAAATTAAATTTCAACACTTATCACCATCTGATTAAAATACATTTTACTGAATGTAGTAAAAACAAAAAAAATAATTTATATGAAAAAAGGGTTCCTATGAAGTTCATAAAGCATGAAAAATCCTTACTTACTAACCCAGTGACCAACATTTTGATGAATGAAAATTAACGAACAATATAACAGTCTAAAATAAAGTATTTAGTAAGATTTTAATTATAAAAAAAGAAAAATATAAAAATGAGAACAAAATTTTATTGCCAATTTTTCATTAGAAAATCATCTCAATGAATTGTACTGGTCTCTATAAAGAAGAGAAGTAACAGTTAAAATACATATGTTACAGTTCTTAAGTATGATTGACAGTAATAACTACTTACCGTATATACTCGAGTATAAGCCGACCCGAGTATAAGCCGAGGCACCTACTTTTGCCACAAAAACCGGGAAAGCTTATTGACTCGAGTATGAGCCTAGGTTGGAAAATGCAGCGGCTACTGGTAAATATCAAAAATAAAAATGGATACCAATAAAATTACATAGGCAGTTTAATGTCCCCCATAGGCAGGTATAGGCAGTTTAATGTCCCCCATAGGCAGATATAGGCTGGTATAGGCAGTTTCATGTCCCCCATAGGCAGTTTAATGTCCCCCATAGGCAGATATAGCCTGGTATAGGCAGTTTAATGTCCCCCATAGGCAGGTTATAGGCATGTATAGGCAGTTTAATGTATCCCATAGGCTGGTATAGGCAGCTATATGTCCCCCTAGGCAGGCTATAGGCAGGCAATTGCCCCCATAGGCAGGTATAGGTCCTCATAGGCAGCGTATAGGCAGGTATAGGTCGTTACAGGCTGGTATAGGCAGGTATAGGTCCCCCTAGGCAGGCTATAGGCAGGTATAGGTCAACTAGGCAGGCTATAGGCAGGTATAGGCAGGCATAGGTCCCCCTAGACAGGCTATAGGCAGATATAGGTCACCTAGGCAGGCTATAGGCAGGTATATGCAGGGTATAGGCTGGCATAGGTCCCCCTAGACATGCAAAAGGCAGGTATAGGTCCCCTAGGCAGGTATAGGCAGTACTAGGCAGGTATAGGCAGTACTAGGCAGGTATAGATAGTACTAGGCAGGTAAAGGCAGTTTATAGGCAGTACTAGTCAGGTATAGGCAGTACTAGGCAGGTATAGGCAGGGTACAGGCAGGTATAGATAGTACTAGTCAGGTATAGGGCAGGTATAGGCAGTACTAGGCAGGTATAGGCAGGTATAGATAGTACTAGGCAGGTATAGGGCAGTTATAGGCAGTACTAGGCAGGTATAGGCAGGTATAGATAGTACTAGGCAGGTATAGGGCAGGTATAGGCAGTACTAGGCAGGTATAGGCAGGTATAGATAGTACTAGGCAGGTATAGGCAGTACTAGGCAGGGTATAGGCAGGTATAGATAGTACTAGGCAGTTATAGGGCAGGTATAGGCAGTACTAGGCAGGTATAGGCAGGTATAGATAGTACTAGGCAGGTATAGATAGTACTAGGCAGGTATAGGGCAAGTATAGGCAGGGTATAGGAAGGTATAGATAGTACTAGGCAGGTATAGGGCAGGAATAGGGCAGGTATAGGCAGTACTAGGCAGGTATAGATAGTACTAGGCAGGTATAGGCAGGTATAGATAGTACTAGGCAGGTATAGGGCAGGTATAGGCAGTACTAGGCAGGTATAGGCAGGTATAGATAGTACTAGGCAGTTATAGGGCAGGTATAGGCAGTACTAGGCAGGTATAGGCAGGTATAGATAGTACTAGGCAGGTATAGGGCAGGTATAGGCAGTACTAGGCAGGGTATAGGCAGGTATAGATAGTACTAGGCAGGTATAGGCAGGTATAGATTGTACTAGGCAGGTATAGGGCAGGTATAGGCAGTATTAGGCAGGTATAGGCAGGTATAGATAGTACTAGGCAGGTATAGGCAGGTATAGATAGTACTAGGCAGGTATAGGGCAGGTATAGGCAGTACTAGGCAGGTATAGATAGTACTAGGCAGGTATAGGCAGGTATAGATAGTACTAGGCAGGTATAGGGCAGGTATAGGCAGTACTAGGCAGGTATAGGCAGGTATAGATAGTACTAGGCAGGCATAGGGCAGGTATAGGCAGTACTAGGCAGGGTATAGGCAGGTATAGATAGTACTAGGCAGGTATAGGGCAGGTATAGGCAGTACTAGGCAGGTTTAGGCAGGTATAGATAGTACTAGGCAGGTATAGGCAGGTATAGATAGTACTAGGCAGGTATAGGCAGGTATAGGCAGTACTAGGCAGGGTATAGGCAGGTATAGATAGTACTAGGCAGGTATAGGGCAGGTATAGGCAGTATTAGGCAGGTATAGGCAGGTATAGATAGTACTAGGCAGGTATAGGCAGGTATAGATAGTACTAGGCAGGTATAGGGCAGGTATAGGCAGTACTAGGCAGGTATAGATAGTACTAGGCAGGTATAGGCAGTACTAGGCAGGTATAGGGCAGGTATAGGCAGTACTAGGCAGGTATAGGCAGGTATAGATAGTACTAGGCAGGCATAGGGCAGGTATAGGCAGTACTAGGCAGGGTATAGGCAGGTATAGATAGTACTAGGCAGGTATAGGGCAGGTATAGGCAGTACTAGGCAGGTTTAGGCAGGTATAGATAGTACTAGGCAGGTATAGGCAGGTATAGATAGTACTAGGCAGGTATAGGCAGTACTTGGCAGGGTATAGGCAGGTATAGATAGTACTAGGCAGGTATAGATAGTACTAGGCAGGTATAGGGCAGGTATAGGCAGTACTAGGCAGGTATAGATAGTACTAGGCAGGTATAGATAGTACTAGGCAGGTATAGGCAGTACTAGGCAGGTATAGGCAGGTATAGATAGTACTAGGCAGGCATAGGGCAGGTATAGGCAGTACTAGGCAGGGTATAGGCAGGTATAGATAGTACTAGGCAGGTATAGGGCAGGTATAGGCAGTACTAGGCAGGTATAGTCAGGTATAGATAGTACTAGGCAGGTATAGGCAGGTATAGGCAGTACTAGGCAGGTATAGGGCAGGTATAGGCAGTACTAGGCAGGGTATAGGCAGGTATAGATAGTACTAGGCAGGTATATGCAGGTATAGATAGTACTAGGCAGGTATAGGGCAGGTATAGGCAGTACTAGGCAGGTATAGGCAGGTATAGATATTACTAGGCAGGTATAGGCAGGTATAGATAGTACTAGGCAGGTATAGGGCAGGTATAGGCAGTAGTAGGCAGGTATAGGCAGCTATAGATAGTACTAGGCAGGTATAGATGGTACTAGGCAGGTATAGGGCAGTACTAGGCAGGTATAGGCAGGTATAGATAGTACTAGGCAGGTATAGGCAGGTATAGATAGTACTAGGCAGGTATAGGGCAGGTATAGGCAGTACTAGGCAGGTATAGATAGTACTAGGCAGGTATAGGCAGTACTAGGCAGGTATAGGGCAGGTATAGGCAGTACTAGGCAGGTATAGGCAGGTATAGATAGTACTAGGCAGGCATAGGGCAGGTATAGGCAGTACTAGGCAGGGTATAGGCAGGTATAGATAGTACTAGGCAGGTATAGGGCAGGTATAGGCAGTACTAGGCAGGTTTAGGCAGGTATAGATAGTACTAGGCAGGTATAGGCAGGTATAGATAGTACTAGGCAGGTATAGGGCAGGTATAGGCAGTACTTGGCAGGGTATAGGCAGGTATAGATAGTACTAGGCAGGTATAGATAGTACTAGGCAGGTATAGGGCAGGTATAGGCAGTACTAGGCAGGTATAGATAGTACTAGGCAGGTATAGATAGTACTAGGCAGGTATAGGGCAGGTATAGGCAGTACTAGGCAGGTATAGGCAGGTATAGATAGTACTAGGCAGGTATAGGGCAGGTATAGGCAGTACTAGGCAGGATATAGGCAGGTATAGATAGTACTAGGCAGGGTATAGGCAGGTATAGATAGTACTAGGCAGGTATATGCAGGTATAGATAGTACTAGGCAGGTATAGGGCAGGTATAGGCAGTACTAGGCAGGTATAGGCAGGTGTAGATATTACTAGGCAGGTATAGGCAGGTATAGATAGTACTAGGCAGGTATAGGGCAGGTATAGGCAGTACTAGGCAGGTATAGGCAGGTATAGATAGTACTAGGCAGGTATAGGCAGGTATAGATAGTACTAGGCAGGTATAGGCAGTACTAGGCAGGTATAGGCAGGTATAGATAGTACTAGGCAGGTATAGGCAGGTATAGATAGTACTAGGCAGGTATAGGGCAGGTATAGGCAGTACTAGGCAGGTATAGATAGTACTAGGCAGGTATAGGGCAGTACTAGGCAGGTATAGATAGTACTAGGCAGGTATAGGGCAGGTATAGGCAGTACTAGGCAGGTATAGGCAGGTATAGGGCAGGTATAGGCAGTACTAGGCAGGTATAGGCTTCGTTTTAAAACAAAAAACACCCACTTACCTCGATCCCCGCTACTCCGTCTCCCGGGCGCGCTCCTCGGTCTTCTCGGCACAGGCGGGTGACGTCATCAGGCCGCGCACGCAGCGTGATGACACACGCTACCTGTGCTGGAAACTCCGGACGGCCGCGAGTTTGAGGCCGCCCGGAGTCCACTGCGGAGCAGGGAGCGCTTGCTCTCTGCCCCGCAGTGGGTATCTCTTCTCCTGCATGTTCTCCAGAGGAGTCGCATGCAGGGGAAGAGATAGCTGACAGCGCACGGGCCACCGCAGCGTCCGAACGCTGTCAGCTGACTCGGCATTCAGCTGTATGCGCTCCCTGAGGAGCCGTATATAACTGAATCGTCCCTGTCGGCGCACGGGCCATCGCAGCGTCCGAGCGCCGACAGTGACTTGAGTATAAGCTGAGGGGAGATTTTTCAGCACAGTTTTTGTGCTGAAAAACTCGGCTTATACTCGAGTATATACGGTATCTCCTGCAACATTCTAATCACAGATCGAGATCGACACAGGGAGAGCATTGTGACGTAGTAGAAAAAGAAACATTTAACAGCATGATTGACATTAAGGAGCTTTTGTGATTTTCTATAGAAATTAACGCAGTTCATTGAGTTGATTTTTTTATGTAAAATTTATTATGCTAACAAAATTTTCTTCTGATTTTTATATTTTTTGTTTTTATAATTAAAATCTTACAAAATACTTCTTTTTATACTTTTATTTTGCATGTTAATTTTAGTTCACTAAAATGTAGGTCAGTGGGTTAGTCTCACTGAGACTTGTGGTGTGCCATGCAAGGTCAGTGTCATAGTCACTAACACAAATATTAGTGGCACACTAAAGACTAAGTAAAACCTCAAGGTATATAGGAATATTGGAAATGCATTACTTCTAAGGAAAATATGAAAAACCTGGGACTCTTAGTTTACAGCATTTGATCAAAGATTGTATTAAGCTCACCTCCCAAAACGTCAAGGGGATCCCAGAGCAGGTGAGTCCCTACACTAAACAGGTTACCTCACTAGGCGTCAATCCAGACTGCAATTTCAGGGAATGGTAGGAACTAGCAATTGGATTATCCTGCACTGGTTAAAAAAAGTCAGCTGAGTGCAGCAAGCCAATGAGATTGCCAATCTCAAATGGACTACAAAACATAATAATCCATAGTAGTCCATTTGAGATTGGCAATCTCATTGGCTTGCTGCACTCAGCTGCCTCTTTTAAACCAGTGCAGGATAATCCAATTGCTAGTTCCTACCATTCCCTGAAGTTGCAGTCTGGTTTTTAAGCCTATATTTAAACCTTTTTAGTGTGGGGAAACTCCCCTGCTGGGGGATCCCCTTTTTTTTTTTTTTTTGGGGAGGTAAACTTAAAAACAATCTTTATCAAATACTGAAAAACCTAAAGTCCCATTTTTTTTCCATATTTTCCTTAGCAGTAATGCTTTTCCAAATTTTCCCCTATATACCTTCAGTTTAAATTTTAAACCCCCTTTTATGTGCCACTTGGGTCACGGGGGGGGCCCGCGACCCCCGTCCCGGGGGTCGCGGGCACACCCGCGGTCCCCCGCACTAGCGGCACCCCCGGGCCCCCATTGCGGGGGGCCGCGCCCACACCCGGCCGGCCCGGCTCCTCCTACTTCCCCCGGCCGCGCCCCTTTTTGTTCTTCTCAGGCCCCGGCGCGCGCGCCCCGACTTTCCTAAGGGCCCCGCCGCCGCCCACTGGGGGAATTTAAAGGGCCATTTTACCGGTAATTGCCATTCCCCGGCACTGCCCTTATTTTAAAAGCCTCCCCTTTCCCTGGGGCCCTTTTGCCGGGATCTTTAGTGCCATTTTTTCCAATAAGAAACCCTTTTCAAAAGCCTTTTTTCCTGAAAACCCGGGTGTACCGACCTTACTTCCGTTCCTCGACCACCTTCTTGCCGCCTCCCGACCTTTTTCCTTTCCCCACGACCACGAATCTGGCCCCTGCCCTGACCTTCTGCCTGCCCCCCGACAACACCCTCCCAACATTCTGCACCCCGCTATACCCCCGGCTGCCCCCGGGCAAGCAAGTCAGTCCGGGGGACACCTGGTAACTCCCGCCGCAGCAAGTCCATCCCGCTTTGCGGGGCTCTGGTAAAAACCCGGGGACCTACTTAGTTCCCCCCTTGGGGGCTTAAAACCTTCCATGCGGGCCCTTGGATCCCTTCTACCCCCGGGGTACTTGACATTTAAAGGATCCGGCCAGGGACCCCCGCCAAGGGCCTCTCCCACGTCTGACCCTAAACCTCACCACCATTATGGCTCGGGCAGTCAAAACAGCCCCTTTTCCAAGCCCAGCAACTCCCCCAAACTTTTCCCCGCCATGATCAGCCCCGGCCGCTCAGTTAGAACCCCCCCGGTTTCCCGTGGCTCCCCGGCTGCCCCCCCCCCCCGGCTCCAACCCTGGCCCAGGGCCCCGTCTATCTATCCCGCCCCAATTTCGAGGGGGACCCCCAAGGGCCCTGCGGGGGTTTTTACCCACCAAATCTCCCTGCACATTAAAGTTAATGGCCCCCCCAATTTTCCCCTACCAAAACGGCCCTAAGGGGGCGTTCGTGCTAACCTTTTTTCCCGGGGAAAAAGCCCGGGCCGGGGCACCCCCCTCTGGGCCCGGGGACCCGGGGTCAACAAAACCCGGCTTCATTCCTCCCCGGTTTCAGGGGGTTTTTTCGGGGAACCACCCGGGGCTTGGGCCCCAAACCCTTGCTAAATCTCCCCCAAAGGGGGGACTCTTTCTGAAACCCGATTATGCCGTACGTTTTCCGCACTTTGGCCTCGATTGTCGGGGAAAAAAAGGGGCGTTACGGGCCACCTTAAAGAAGGGCCTCTCCACCGCACAAGGATCCCCTTATCTCCCCCGGGGATCTCCCCGTAAACCCCTTTGAGTGACCTTATCCCCCCCTTGGCCCCTGGGAAAATTGCCCCAACCCGGGTTTTTTGGGAACCCCAGGGGGAACCCCGGCGGGAAAACGGAGCAAGCTAGCCCCCTCCGTCCCCTTTCCCTGGCCCCCGATTTAAAAGGGCCGCCCAGTTTCCCCTGGGCCACCTGCCGCCCAAAGGCCTTGGGTGATGGGGCCCCCCTTTTTTTGGGGGCTACAACTGAGCTAAACCAGAAACTTTGAGGAAAACCCCTTTTTTTTTCTGAAACTGGGCAGTCCCGACCATTTTCCGCAATTCCTGCCCCTGCGCCCTCACCCCCCCGGAAAAGGGGCCCACCAGGCCCAAACGTGGGAAAGGCGTCCCTAGTGAAGCAACCCCTTCCCCCTTCGCCTGCCCAAAGGCCCTGATCGTGGGCACTGTGTCTGTGCCCAGTTTTCAAAGGCTACTTTTTTTCCTGGACCCCGGGGTCGGGGCCGGGGAAAAATTTCTTGGACGCGGGCCCTGGTACCCCCCAGCAAAACCTTTCCCTGTAAATCCCCCGGAAAGCCCCTACCATCTCCCCCCGGTCAGGGGAGAGATTTTTAAAGGGGACCCAAATTTCCCGGTTTTCCGAACTGAGCCCCTGGCCCCTTACAAGGGGGGGGGTTTTGGGAAAAGGGGGGAGACTGGGGTTCTACAAACTACCCCCCCTTTTCCTCCTCGCCATTCCCCCCTGGGTCCCCGTGGCTGCAAGGGCCACGCTCCCGTCTCGATTGGAAATCGGGCGAAGTCCTAATTTTGGGGGAAACAATGTCAGCCTCGCTTTTGGTGCCCCCATCCCCCGGGTGCTTTTCCGGGCTTCTTGGGGGTGTCAAAACCCTAAAGGGCCCCCCCTTTTCCTTTTGCACCATACCAAGCCTTTGAAAGGACGTTTTCCCTTTCCCCTCCGAGAACAAGCTGAGACGTTGCCGCCCCACGCCCTTTAAGCTGCCCCTGTTAAATCTTCTGCCCGGGGACGCCCTCCCCCCCACGGGGCAGGGGGGTCCCCCCTTTCCCGGGTCCCTGAGACCTTGGCTATTCTACCAAATAAAGGGAAAAAATCTCCAGGGGGTTTTAAATCCGCAAGTCCTCCTCCCCAGCTGGGGCCGGGTTCTTCTTCGGGCTAAGAAGGACGGTATCGGGGCGCCTTAAAATTGACAAACTGGCCTCAAAAAGTTTAAACGGTAAAAAACCGCATCCCCTCCCCTTTTGATCACGGAACCCTTTGACCGTCTACGGGGGTTTGCCAAGATTTTTTACAAACGGGACCTGCGAGGGCTTTATAATCTCATAGGGAAAACGGGGGGGCGACGAATAAAGACCGCTTTCCCCCACCCGCGAGGGCCCATTTCCCGAGTACCGGGTCCTTTTGCCCTTGGGGCTTCTGCAATGCCCCGCCCGTCTTCCAAAATTCGTAAATGACATTTTTTTCCCGGGGCCCCAACTGAAACACATGCGGGTTTTGTGTATTTTTGACACATTCGGGTTTTTCTCCCCCACCTTAAACCAAATCAAGTTCACTCGCCAGGCCCTCAGATTTCAAAGGGGCCAACGCCTATACCAAACTTGAGAAGGGGCCTTTTTTAAATCACAAGACCACCCCATTCCTGGGCTAAAATCTTTTCCTGAAAAGGGGCCTACGAGGATCCCGAAAAGTTGCCCTGCCGTCCAACAGGCCCGCCCCGGGGGTTTTCCCCCAAAGCCATACAAAATTCCGGGGTTCGCCAACAAATTACAGGAAATTTAAAACCAAAATTTTTTCCTCGCTGGTGTCTCTCAAAGTGGGTTTTAACCCAAAGGGAAAAGGGGGAAAAACCTAAGTTTCTGGCCACCAGGGGCAGAGAACCCCTTCCCTCTAAGTTAAAATGTGCCTTCGCCCTGCGCCAGTGCTCTCGGGGGGCCCTGATACTGAAAAAACCCAAATTTTTTCACGAGTCGACGCCCCCGCCTCGGGGGGGCCCCGGGGCCCTACTCTCCCAGAAAAAGGGGCCCCAAAACCAAAACCCCCCACTTGCGGTTTTTTCGAAAAGTTTTTCCTCGGGGTTTAAAGAACAAATCTAAACCCCGGCGACCGGAATTGGGGTGGGCCCTCAAACTGGGGGTCTGGGAGGGATGGGGGTAAAACTCTTGGGGGCTCGTCACCCGTCTGCCCCCCCAAAACCGGGCCATAAAAACCTGCTGTATTTCCAACCCGGGCCCCAAACCCTTAAAAACCACGCCAGGGCTCGTTGGGCTCTTTTCTTCTTTTCCCGGGTTTAATTTTTCCCCATTCATTTTTCCCCCCCGGGGGAGCGAAATTTTCAAAAAACCCAAAAAGCCCCTCCCCCCGGGCAAATTTGGGTGTTACTGGGACGATTTCCCAAATCCACCAAAATTATCCCCCCAAACGGGTCTCTCTGCCGCACCAAATAAATTTTTCAACACATTCCCCCGGCAAGACATAGTCCGTCCAAACTCTTCGGGAAAAAGATAAATTTCTTGGGGTTTTTTGCTCCCCCTAGGCGGGCACCCAGGAGTACAGAGGGGCCGCTCCTCCTCATTTCCCCTTTCTACTGGTGGCCCACCTACCCATATGTTCGGAGTTTGTGGAAAGGGCCCGCGGGTTTCCTGGGGCCCCCAACAAGTCTCCTCCCTCCAAAACCGGGCCCCGGGGCTGGGTTCCCGCCCTCTACCTATAAAACCCCCGTCCCGGACCCATGTGGGGCCAAAGGGGTTTTATAAAAGGATCTCCCCCCTTCCCCCTGGCCCAAAACCGTGATCTGGTTGGCACGACCGAAATTTTTTTTAAAATGTCCCACTTTATCCCCTCCCCCGGGCCCCCCCCAGCTCCTCGCCTTTCCAGTCTAAATTTTTTTTGCAAAAAATTTTCGGGGCATGGGTTTCCCCCCCCCCAGCACATAGGGTCGACCGTGGCGGGCAAAATTTTTTTCCCCAAATTTTTGGCGCCCCCCCTCTGTAACCAACTACAAATGAAACAGACTTTTCCCTTTGGGCCCACCCCCCCCCAGTCCAATGGGGAGGTTTAAAAGAGTAAACCAGACCCCTAGGTTTCTACCTAGCGCCACTTTGTCTCCCCCAAAGCCAGGGTGATTGGGCCACTTGTTTCCCCTGGGCCAATTTTCCCTATAACTCGTTTTGGCCGGAAGCTCTGGAGCTGGGTCCTTTCCCTTTTTTGTCTACCCGGGGGACATCCCCGCCCCGCCCTCCCCCTTTTTGCGCCCCCCGGAGGTTCCCCTTTCTGTGGAAGACTGGGCCCCGGGCCTGACACTATCTGGGGAAAAAGACTCGCCAAAATTTGCTACTCCAGGGGCCCCGCCCCGGGAAACCCAAAGGGCCAAACCAACAAAAAGGGGAAAGATCTCCCCCCCCCAAACCCTTTTCCCCCGGGACAAGGTGTGGTTGTCGGTAAATATAAAACCCTTTCCCAAAGGGTTCCCCCGCAATAAGCTGGGTCCCCGGTTCCTGGGTCCCCCCCCTTTGAGGTTCTCAAGCCCCATTAACCCAGTAGCAAAACAAGCCCCGCCTTTCCCCCCCCTATGAGGGGCCCGAACTCCTTCCATGTCTCCCTGCTAAAACCGGTCATCCTTTTAAACGCCTTCTCTCGGGTACTTTCTCCCCCCATTTCCTGAGGGCCCACAACCCCCCCGATGGGCTTTTACTTTTAAAAAGGGATTCTAATTTTGAAGACGGGGCAGAGGGAATTATTTTTTCTCATTGACTGGAGGGGGTTTTTTGTGGCCCCAAAGAGGGGCCTGGGAGCCAAAAAACAAATTCTGGATCGGGAAATAATTCCCGAAATTTTCCCCCGGGCCAGAAGGGGGGGGAGCCGAAGGGGGGGGGTACTGGGCACGGGTGGGGCCCCCGACCCCCCCTCGGGGGCGCGGGCCCCAACCCCCCGGTCTCCGCACAACGGCACCCTGCCGCCCCGCAAGTCGGGGCGGGTTGGGGCCTCCCCCGGCCCCGGCCCCCTCTCCTACTTACCCCCGGCCGGCTCCTTTCTTTCCTCACTCCCGGCGCCCCGGGCCCCGACATCTAAGGGCGCGCGCGCGCTGGGACTGCGAGAATTTTAAAAAAGGGGCCCGTGTAAAACCCGGGAAATTGGGGTATTCCGGTCACTGCCCTTTTTTTAAGCCTGCCCCTTCCCGGGGTCTTGCCGGATCTTTTTGTCCATTTTTCCAAAGAGAAAGCTTTTTAACCTTGGTTTCCCAAAATACCGTGTACCGTACCTTTAAACTTTTCCTTCCTCACCCCCGGGTTCTTGCCGCCTGCCCTACCTTTTGCCTTTTCCCCGACCACGAATCTGGGGGCCCCCCTCCCTGACCTTCCCCCTGTCCCCCCACAAGAGCCTGCCTGAAAAATTCTGGGACCAAAGCTATACCTCGGGGGCCACCCCCCCCAAACAAATCACGTTTAGGGGGGGCGACCCCGGTAGAACTTCCCCCCCGCAGGGACAGTCCATCCCCCCTTTGTTCGGGGGGGCTCGGGGAAAACCGGGGCCTACTTAGAATTTTTTCCTTCCCTTGGGGTGGGTTAACAAACCCCGCTTTCGTGGTCCCCGGGATCCAAATTTTTTACGTCCGGTACTGAAAACCACTGAAATTTGTGTTAGATGTATACAAATTTCCTTTTCAGTTGCACCTATGCTTTGGGAAATTTTTTTGAATATAAAATTTTTGAAATTCAACCCGCCTTTTTTATGTTTCATAGTCACAACAAAGCAAATTTTAACGCCTTTTTTTTTTTTTCTTGCCTTCCCTTTTATAGATAATTAAACACGTTTCAAACAAACTAACCCCCTGTAAAAAACCCGATTTAGAACGGGAATTTTTGGTACGGGCTGTACCCGGTTTAAAAATTTAAAATTTTTTAATTTTAAAATTAATTTTAGATTATATAATTTATATAAATTTTTTTTGCCGTTAATTTAAATTTTTTTGGGTAAAAAAGGAATTTTAAAATTAATTTTTAATTATTTTTAAATTTTTTGTAAAATTTTTATAATTATCATAAAATTTGTTTTGTATTATTTTAGTAGAAAGTTGATAAATAGTTGAATTTTTTTCCCCCAATTTGGGAAATCTAAAATTATCTACAACAAAAATGGGGCCCAGACCACTTTTATTTGGCCCCGGGTGGGACTTGACAGTTTTGCGCCTACTTTTGGTGTTATAGATTGTGTCCCGAAAGGGGTTTTAAACCTATGAAACTAATGTGACAAAACCCCCCATTTTTTGGGAAAATTCAAAAGTGTCATATCTGGCGCAAATTGCACCAAAGTATGGAGTACAATGGTTCATGCACCTATAGAACAGGGCTTGGACAGTTTTTTGGTGCAACATACGCCAAAAATTTACATAGCCCTGCTCATACATGTCGTCCTTGGTGTGCCATGGATATGCGCTTTTATGTTAATTTAATTATGAGCATGATTAAACATTATTACCATGAAAACAACATTGTAGTACTGGTCTGTGGTCTAGTTGTGGACTGGATCTAGAGAAAATCTGACCCTTGGACTAGAACTATTATTAGGGATAATTTGAAAGTAACACCTATTAAAAGGTTACATTCATGGCAAGTTTCCCTGTTTTTTTCCCCTGAGAAGGCAATAAGAAGCTGATTGATTAACACTTCTCTTTAATTTCAGACTTCCCTGAGGCTAGGCAATTTATTCTTTTAAGAAAATAGGATATTAATCCAGTTTGTCATAGAGCTGAAAATTGTTTTCATTAGAGTACATTACTTGTGTTAAAAAAATCATAAATTTAATAAACATGATTTTAATAAAGTATAATTTTCTCCTGGCCAATAAAGGTCATACATCAACAGATTCAGCAAACCCTGCTAAATTAGATGGTTAAGCAAATCAGCCAAATTGTGGAGGAGCAGACCATCCTTAAATTAGGCGTATTTACTGCACAGATTGCGGTCAAATGGCTGAGTTTTTTTCACCCATAGAATGTTACTTAAAAATTGGAAAAAATTACAATTTAAGAATAACTAATGAAACACATTTAGTATGGTAATTGTGCCAGAATTCTGGCGCCATTTGTACCAAAATCCTGGCACACATGCTTGCTAGCACATTTATTATATGTTTTAGACATTTTCTAGATACTCAGAGCCAATGTAAAATCAAAAAAAGTGTGCAAAAATGTTGGCACAATTAGTGGCATAAAATAAGCCAACTAATACACAGAATATGTGTAAACTTAAACTAGACAGACTAAACATGCACCAGATTTATCAACACTATGATAAATGTGGCACATTTTAAGAATTCTAAGTCTAAGTAGTCTAAGTATTAGACAATATCGATAAATCTGCACCAGTGATCTTACATTTTTTGATTTTGTTAGTCTAAAATACAGAGCCACCATTAGGACAGTATTGACAGTACTTCTGACAGGAGCCCTGATAATTTTTTAAAAAAATAGAGGACCCACTTATATGGTGCAGGATCATAATTGGTAATAAACAGGGGGTCCAGATGTTTCAACAATATGTGGCCCTAAAATTACTAAGTGCAGTCCCGGGTCTATGTGCCATAAAAATGTCCAGTTGAAACTCAGGGAACTCCATTATGGAAAGCTTGTGCTTCAACTTATTTTTCATATGTACGCTCCACACTAGCCCTATCCCTTATTGTTCTGGTGATACATTGTATATTAGGCCGGCACTGGTTATATTTTAGTTCTTACATTAGCACCACCTAGTTAATGCACATTGGTGCAATCATGTAGACATTCCCTAGCCCAACTTTTAATCAAAAACATAGGCAAAGTACTGTTAGCAAAGTAATAATTTCCATACAGATTTGTCCATACTTTTGTGCCAACCATATAGAAATACCCATAAAATCATGTCAGCCTCATATAATTGACCATAACAAAATGTTGCTAGTCTATCAACAGGATGGAATTATCTCGTCGGAGATCGGCACTAGAGGTTTCCGTACATAGGAGAGATCTAAGATTAGTCTTTGATATCAGGACAGGAGAGTGTTATTGTCAGACAGGGCCATGAATCCTGTTTTGTCTCACTGAGCCATGGATTACTGCTTGATATACACACACAGTCTGTTGCAATGTTTAACTCATGGCAACTTAACTTGCAAGAGTTACTTCAAGCTTGGCTGGTACAAGTTCCATATGCTTGGTAGTTCTCATCTGGAGGTGCAAGGCTTAGTTACAGTTACAGTTGTGGCTGTCAGTTTTGATATGTTTATGTCTCAGTCTCTAGAGACTTGTAACAAGGCCTAATCGTACAAAGTCTCTAGAACTTGCCACTTACGATGCTCCAACTCCTTCCAAGAGTTCTGTAGCTTCTAAGCAGTTTCTTTCCATCTGCTCTCTCTCACAGTCTGGATTTCTGTGGCAGGATAAGTCTCACATACACATATCTCCCCCAGGTACAGGTTACATAATCTCCTTTTTAGAACTACACGATGAAGTGCCAATTTTTTCTGTAAACATTTCCTAGAGTCTCATGATTTTAACTGACTTTATGGAGAGCTCCATAGAGTCTATATGAGGTTCTTGCCCAGTTCTATATCCACCTTATTTTCACCCTCTTAAGAAAGTTGTATGTATTAACGTCACTGCCCATTTATTTCCCAAAAATCCTGTACTTGGACCTTATATGATGCCATTAAGTTGTTTCGCTCATTGACTTTATATTGTAACAGAACATGAGGTTAGTGAGTTTAATCCTTACTGATCATTTCTCTTGATTGGATGTAATTATCTACTCACTTCACTCTCACCTTATCAGATGTGCAGACACATGGAACATTTCACTAGACTTTCAAAGTTACAGCATTTCTCTCCACTCTAAATGTCAAAATAAAATTGTAAAACTGAGAGAAACTACAAAGTGGGAAGCTTTTCTCATTAACTCCACTCTCTTATGTGATTAAGCTGCAGACAATATAATAGAAAGCCATGTAAATGAAATGAAATCACCATCAGGCGAGAACCGCGCTGGCTACTATTATGGAAATTGGGAATCAATAATGACTACATCCGAATGGATGCATTTTTGCTAAATGAAGGTTAAAAGTACTGCAGTGATTTTGTACACATAAATATGTATATACTGCAATAAATAATTTATTGTTAGTACTATTATTTATTTATGTCGTGCCATCCTGTTCTGGAACACCAAGAATTTTATTAAAACTCATATATATCTTCTTCATTGCAAACCTGACACTGGGACAAATTTAAACAACAAAGCATACACTTGATTGGTTGATATATGTGATATTATAGTTCAGCACATTATCAAGAAAAACAGTCTTTGATAAGCTCAACAGACCATTGGTTAGTACTGTCAGCATCGCCTCTTGGAGAGAGGCAGAGACAGATGATCTCTGTGGCATGCATTCATGTCATAGGTGTATATTCAGGATTTTACTATGAAAATGTGCAGCAAATATTTAAGGCGTTGACCACTGAATCAGTAGATTCATATAAGTGTATTTATATATTGCTTTACATTTGACACCCCCATATAGTAGCGCCATAGGCTATTTGTATGGAATAGTATCAGATTCTATAATAAATGTCACAGTGTCTTCATAGTAAGAGTCATAGTACAAATCCATATCATTACATATCCAATGATCCCTCAAGTTACAATGGACTCAGGATACAATATTTTCACCATACAATGATGTTCCCCCAGACATTGTATGTTAATACCACGCTCCTCATGCAATGTCACAGACACTGCTGATCTGCAGCTCACGTGATTGACTGGAGGGGCCAACCAATCCTCATGAACATTTTACTTGTCTAACAGCTGTATCAGAGAAGTGCATGTAGTGATTGGCAGTGTGGTTGCGCCTCTCTACGGTACAATTTGGTACTACACGTCCTATTTTCTGTTTTTCTGGTACATTGTGTACAAAGCACATAAACTAATAAAGCTCTTGTCCTCAGCATAGAAAGTGATTTCCAACTTCCAGTAGATCTTTCTGACTGTTGAATATAAGGACTTGCTTTATCTGTATTAGTTATCTGGTTATTTTATGGTTTCAGCATAAAATGGTTATCCCAGAACCAATAATATTGTATGCTGCAGAATCACTGCAATATATCAATGTATGTGTACATGTACTTGTGCGCATCTATGTAACTGTAAATATATATGTGTGAGCTTGTGTATATATTTTTGCCTTATATTTTATGTATAAGTATGTATTCTTTTGTGTGTCTATGTATTAATCTGTATGCAACTGGAGTGTGGCATGTGTCCTAAGCATAATCCCTGCTTTCTCAGCCAAGGGTGGCCACATTCCAGACTTTGCTTTGGGACCTTTGATGGTTTGAGTTCTTAAAAATATACACAATAGATTTTAGAAACCCATGGAGCACATTTCCGTCAGTCAAAAATGATAATTTTGGTAACATAGATATATGAGCCAGGGTGAAAAAGAATGGACATTTATGCAAATAAGTTCTACATTTATTCCCCTCTGGTAGATTTGCACCATAGAATTCTAAGATTAAGTCCATTGTATCTTCTTCATATGCAGAACAAAAATAAATACCCAGTTTACTGAATTAATAGCCATTAAAAAAGAAATCTGCGTTTTTATTTTGCCATGCAACTCAATACAGGTATATAAAATCACAAGCAATACACTTTGTTTTACAAAAGAATCATGTACTTATAAAAAGGACAGTAAAATTAATATTTTATCACTGACCCTTTGACTACTTCCAAGGATTTATATTCTTATGGTGTGTAAGGCACATCTTTAGTAATACAGACTTTACATGTCAAAGCTAAATACTTCAAACAGTTGGTTCTTGTTTGCTATGATCATTTTTTTTATCTCCAACTTTATAGGTGCCCATAAGTTCTCCACTAGATTCATGCTTTGGCTATACCCTGTCCAGGGTAGCGCTTCAGAGTCATGATCCTCAAGGAAATGTACCACTTCTTGACCCTTGTGACAATGGGCATGAAGATGAAGTCTAATGTTTCTATAAATTCCTTCTTCTGTGTCCAGTCATACAACTAAGAAACCAGTTGTTCCTTTAGTATGGTTTTGTACTACTACTTCATGTTATCCTAATTAGTGTAGAGTCTGTCTATCCTAAATGCTCAAGTCACTCCAAATCACGACCTGAGTGAGGTGCTTGACACTCTTAACAACGCAATCTTCCCTCATCTGTTCTCCAGGCTGTTGTGTGACATATTGTACTTGTTGCTCGAAACACCAGATAATACTAAAAAGGACCTAAACATCAAGCATAATCTTGACAAATAACCAAAACTATCAACAAAACTATTTTTATTACCTGTTCTCAGTTTTCCCAGCTGTTTCAAGCTGTTTCACCCTATCAAGTAACTTTTTTTAAATTCCATTTATGCTGTTTAAAAGGGAATCTATCACCAATTTTTTTATTAATTAAAATGATACTGATTCATATTCTTTCTTCTTAGACGTTTTTATTTTCTGATTGAAGATTTTTTCATTCTGTTGTTTGTATACAAGCCATCTTGCCTGAGCTGCTTTTAACAGCAGTTAGAGAGATGCTTTACAGCAGCTTCATGGACATAGGAGCCTGTGAACAGGAACAGACCCATTGATTTCTATAGAAGAGTTTTCTAGGCATGCACTGTGACCCGGAGCAGAAATGAGAGAGGGTGGACTGTGAGCATCTCCTCTGTTATCTATACACATTGGTATCACCTTTCAGTGTTATCCTGCCTGTGTTGATAATGAGTAGACTACTGTTTTCTCTCCAATCAGGAAGTGTCACATTAATATTAGGCCTAGTCGCCAATGAAAAAACTGCTTTTTTAAAATTTTGATAGAGATATGGAAAAAAAACACAAATAAAAATTCTTAAAAACATGAATTAAACAATTGCCATTTTCTGATGACACATCTGCACAGGTCTGCAGACTGAAGCCCCAAATCCCAAACTGTTCATTGAACATTGATCAACCCCTGAAGCTGTCTGCTGGATGTTTTTGGATACTTTTAACATTCCCTGATCAAAATCAATTCATCCTAAGTAGTTGTGACCCCATTTACCAGACCATTGGGGTATCCATAGTTCACTGGCCATCAGTTTCTTCCAAATCCGGCTGACAGACACTGGACTAACAACAACATTTTTGGTGTTTTCTAATCCACAAACACCTTCTTTCAGCAAAATTGCACTTACAGCATGCTTCCACAGCATTAGGTCAGACAACTGTTTGATCTCTCCTGATAGGCTGCCAGCACTGGTTGCTATAGCTACAGACCTGGCTTCTACTGTAGTATAGTAGAGGCCAGTTAACACGCCCCTGAATTCAAAATGAAACCACGAAAACAGGACTGAAGTAAGATGAATCAATGTAGTGAGACAACCCCTTTAAATGTGTCTGAAATGACCATTGGATGTTGAAACCAAACCTCTCGGGAAAACTGGTAATTGGTTCCAAATCCCCAAAAATGTAAACCCAACATAATGCAAAATTAAGATGAAAGAAAATTAATCAGATAACTAATACACATAAAACGAGTCCTTACATACAAGATGCTAAACAGGGCTGCCTTAACAGCATTATGGTCCCCTGGGCAAATTTGTGCACTGGGCCCTGCCCAAGAACATAGCGTCACACCCAACCACACCTCTAACCATGCCCACATATGACACAATGGACCACGCCTCTAACCACCTTTAATCACACCCAATCATGCCCGATTTCTTCTGGCAAAAGTGCACCAGAACAGTAGCTGTTTTTAATCAGAACAGAGAATTGCTTGGACCCTCATGCCCCGATAAACATGGAGATCTGGAAAGGAACTGGTGAAATTGTATTTTTAGAGTAGATCCTAATTTAAACTAAGCCCGCTTTGTTGATAGTAAATGGGACCTGTAGCTACAAGACATATTTCTATGTCTGATACTTCTAAATTATGGTTTTATGGTACCAAATTACACTGCTGTACAAGGAATGAATTTCACTATAACTCTGAATGTCTGGGGGCGCTTATACTTATGGGGTCAGTGGGCAACTGTCCAGTGTGCCCAATGGATAAGACAACCCTGCTGCTGGAACCTAGAAATAATTTTCTATTTTTAGGATAGAATCTCCTTTGCGTCATGTACTTTATACATTAGGGACCAAAAAAAAAAGAAAATTGTGCCACCCTTACCTGATGTCCAAAGATACCACTCACTCATCCTGACAAATGTAAGTAGCAGTACAGGACATGTAGTACCACACTGTACTGTAGAGAGGCACTATTAGACTACCAATCACTGCATGTACTTCACTAATACAGATGTTTTACAAGTAAAATGTCCATGACAATTGGTTGGATCTTCCCATCAATCACATGAGTCGCAGATCAGCAATGTCTGTTACATTGTATGGGGAGTTTACTTTCAAGACACAATGTCCCAGGAAAGAAGATTGTAACCTAAGGGACCATTGTAAATAGAAGCAAATCAGAATCTTGGATTTTATGATGGCTTCTTTTCCTTTTTATGGAAGACTGCTTTTTCATTAAGATTCGCAAGCAAACATGAAATTGTAAAATTGGTGACATTACTATTAATTTGACCAACTGTGTACACATGTTAAATTGGTGAAAAGTGAGCTATCGGTAGTGGACAATATCAATATCTATAAACGACTGTTTATTTACATGTTTTATGTAATCCCTTAATGACCAGAGTGATGGAAAAGAAGCAATCTATTTCTCAGTGAGTTCTGTAAAGATGGGAATGCATGAATGATACCAGCTTGACTGCTTGAACAATGGCTTAGAGATGAGGATGTCACAGTATGAGATAGCTGTGTTTAAACAGAGTGCCTGTGATGTTGGGCTGATTTACTGCTGGATAGTGGCAGAGGAAATCGGAAAGGTCATTTAAACTTTTCTCACACTGCCCTTTATGACTGTCTACAGCTGACAAACCAAGATAATTTACAAAACACTCAATGAATGCTTTTGCTATTTACTGCTAACTGAAATTTTAGAACCGGTTCCTATTTTCTTGAAATATGTCTGACGTGTTAAAAAAATCTTTCCATGACCTAAAAACATTACGCCATGCTTTTTGTTCTTCCAGCAGGACAATCTGTCATTGATGTCAGGTCATCTCCTGCTCTGGGTTACTTTTCCCTAGAGCTATTACATTCTATTGATCTATGTTGCTAGGCATTGCATCGCTGGATCCGAAAGAGTGGAGAAACTATAGTTTATCATGCATTCATACACTAATTTCCTAACTGTGAAAACTGTAGTTACTTGCTACTGTCCAAAGTGATAAAGGTAGGTTTCAAATAAATTTGAGGCTTTGTCTTTTCCCAACACAATAACTACCAAACTCCTAATACATGTCCAGAATTCAGAGGCCAATCCAGCTCACTGCTAGGGACATTATATGGAGTCAAAAGACTGTGTTAGAGACAAAAAATGCATATACATTGAGGCAGCATTTTGCCATAGAGCTATTCTTTCCATACAGATAAAATAACTGGCTCTTAGCCATCTACCTTGACTTTACCATAAACATAAATAGGTATTATACAGCAAACTTTTCCCGCTCACCTGGGCATGAATGGAAGGCATGAAGCTCTACTGGATATGCACACTGCTAACTATTCAATATGAAGAAATGCTCCAACTTCCCGTAAAACACTAAGCTTTATTGTATCTTACAGTAAAATCCACAAATGCTCATGTCTTAATTGTAGCATATCATGCTGCACATGAAGAAATACTTAAATGTGAACAAGAACTAATTAAATTGTGACACAAGAAGTTAAATGACCTCTCATACATAGTGCACAAATAAAATAATATAACACATGTCCAATACATAGTAACATTTAAATAATATAAAATTAGGTGAGATCTTTTGTTTAAACCATTAGGTGCCCTTCTTAAAAGGAACATCCAGTATGCTTCCTTATTTCATAACTTTGGCAAATGGCCTTCTCCTTGTTTGGGTTGATTAAATGGAGTCAATCACCATTTTTTTTACCAATTAAAAGAAGACACTGATACATATTATTTTCTTCTTTGCTGTTTTTATTTTCTGATTTTAGATTTTCTAATGCAGTTTTCTGTGTTTGCTTAAGGTGGCAGCCATCTCTCCTGAGCTGCTTTTATCAGCATTTAGAGAGCTCATTTACAGCAGCTTCATGAACAAAGGAGCCTGTGAACAGGAGCAGACCCATTGACTTCTTGTCATGATTGTGCCTGAAACACCCCCAGCTTTTGGCTCTGGTCACCGGCCACGGACGGAACGACGTAAACCATGGTTTTTGACCTAACACTGTGTTTCTTATCACTAGTGTGATCTGGGTTTATTCTGTGCTGGGTGCTAATTGATTCCTGGCCAACGCCCGTGGCCAGGAATCTTTAAATACACTCTTGGTTAACTTTGTTCCTTCTTGAGTAACAGCTTTCTTCTCCTGTCTGGTCTTTTGTTCCTTCTGCCTATGGCCTCAGTTCTACCTTTCTTCTGTTCCTATATAAGGTCTCTGCTTCCTTCCTGCCTTGCCTGCTATATTGGTTAATTTCCCTATAGTTCGAATGCTCTCTCTTGTTACCTTCTGTATTAGCTATGACCTTTGCTTGGATTCTGGTTGCTCTCTGCCTCACGATTCTGTACTTTGCTGCCCATGTGTTACCGACCTTGGCCTGCCCGACTACATTTACTTGTTCTGTGCTTGTTTGTCTCTGTTTGTGTTTTCACTGTGCTCAGTGCAGTTATCAGTCATCTGGTTGGGGCCGACCTGTTAAGGAGTCGGGTTTCCCAAAAGGCAGGGACATAGGCTGGGACCAGTGTCAGGGCCTCACTTGTCTGTGTCTTTGTGTGCGTCCCTGACAGTCCCTGACACTTCTATAAGAAGAGTTTTCTGGCATGCTCTGTGACCTGGGATGAAGTCACTATGTTGAGAGGGTGAGGGTGAGCTGTGTCTATCTCCTACTGTGACTATCTCCTTTTTTTGTCTCCACATTGGTGTCAACTTTCAGTGTACAGTGTAATTCTGCCTGTTCTGATAATGAGGAGACTGCTGAAAAGTTTCCTGTACAGAATAGGAAGTATGGACATCAAAGATTTTGTTTTCTGAACACTTTTGGATGTATCTTATGTAATTTGAGCTGCTGATCATGAAAATAACCTTGAAATGTTCCCATCACATAATGTTTTTCTGAAATCTTCTGTTTCAGCAATTTTATTTTATTTTTTTCACATTGTCAGACTGTCCATGTATTGTCCACAATATATGTGTGGTTATGAAGAAAAGCAAAGGCATGAATTCTTTGCATTTCATTGAAGTTGCAAAACTTCCGTGGAATTGTTAGACTAGGCACACGTAGACATGTATAGACATTACTGGGTGCTGCCTGCAGAGGCTGTAAAATCTGTTTGCAATGATTCTGCAAGTTAATTTAAATCTAAGCAGCTATAAACTACTACAGTATGATCTGATATAGCTAACATATCTCGTCAGTTCAGAATGGTCACAATACCTTCTGTTACATTTGTGGAGAGTACACGCTTAAAGAGAACCTGTCACATAGTTTATGCTCCCCTTGCTGAGGACAGCACAAGCTAGTATCAGACATGCAGGTTCCAGTGCTGTGTCCCTTATTCTGTAAGATGCTGTAGTTTTTGAGTATTTATTGCTCAAATCTGCAGTTTTCAGCCACAAAAGAGTAATGAAAAGAGTCAGTTGTTTTCATGCCCCATCCACCTGAGGCCAGCCCCACCCACCTCACTGATTAACCTATTACTTTTTAATAGGTAGAAACGTGAATCACTGCCAGGTGGGCTGGGCTAGCCTTTGGTGGACGGGGCTAACACCTGCTCATGAATACAATTTGAGCATTAAATGCTCTAAAACTACAGCATCTTACAGAATAAGGGACACAGGGCTCTTGCTTTCTCTGCCTTTCTTCCTGAAAATCAGCGACAAGAATGTTTTTATCAGGGGCCCACCATGAAAAGGAGCCCACCATGCATAAGAGCCCACTGGCGATTCCCGTGCTCCCCTCTGAGCCAGTTTGAGCCTGAGCCTACCCAATATAGGTTCCATTTTTGCAAATGTAACAAATGTATAACCTCTGTTAAGTACACATGAATGTGCTGGATCCAAATGTAGAACAGACATACATTTTTCTATGAACATAAAAGACCAAAATTAGCCATACCTGCATTGAAACTGAATATGGGCACTGTTGCACACTAAAACCCATACAAATATTGAACTTGTGAAATATGTAAAATGCATTATTGCTGTTCTTTATACATGTATAAAATTAAGGTCTTTAGTGCACATTATGATCAAATTGTGTATGTCCACCTACCGTTTCATGATAACCTCATCAGACGTGTCCCTAACTCTAATGCCTGTATGTGAGGTCAAAGCCACCATATATTCAGGGCAATAGGCTTCAATCACACTTATTATAAGGACCTTAAGCAAGAAGATGGGTAGAATGACCGAAATATGACATCATCGGCACGGGAGCAGCAGCAGTGCTGGAACAGAGTGGGCTACACAGGTGTTTTAATTTTTTTGTTTTATATATTTTAATGCCTCCCAACCATCAGAGCCTTTCATAAAATATTGGAAACCCTTTTAATATGACATGAATTTCAAGTATAGGGTTCTGTAATGTATAATGCAACAGTAGTTTGCCTAGCGATTTTAGTAAATCACAGGGTGAGGTGTATCTATAAAGGGTGCAGAGATCTGTAGCAGTCATCTGGGCTCTGGTGGCTGATTGGGGTATAAAATAAGTTGTTGGGGCGACAGTAGAGATTTTGCAGTGGGGCCCAGGAACTTTAACCGTGTCTGAAAAGCATAAACTTTTTGAAATAGTAGTTCATAGTGTTTTGATAAATTTTGTTGTACTGAATGGCATCAGCTAATGTAAAATTATCTTCTATGAACATCTGATACGTAGGGAGACATGAACGGGCTGCGGCAGATGTCTGGCGTATTTTCAGCCCGACATCAGGCGCACCCCCGTTCACTTCACTGAAATGTCTCGCAAACGCCATTATCTGGGACATTTCAGAGCATAAGCGGCACTTTTCAATGTTCCTGATTTTCAGGGCCATGCAGGAGGCGGGGCGCACTAGAACTGTACGAAGCTATAGTTTTATGGTTTCCTTACGGCAATTCTAGACGCATTACTGCCGGAACAGGTATACCACATTCATATTGATTTACTTGAGCCAGAAATGTCGCCCTAGTGCTAGCATGCACCTGATTTATGACCCGCTGTAGAGCAGGTTCATAAATCAGGCGCATTCTAGGCTATTATTATGTACATGAAATTTGGCGTTTAAAGGCCAAATTTCATACATGTGACCCTTAATGTTTTTCATTGGTTAAATGACAGTGTATTACTGCTGATAATAATGAATTAGATGTCATTATAATTTCATATGTGTGAATTCTTATAGGTAGGCCAGTCCCTTTAAAACTATGTTATTCCTTTTCTTCTTTGATATTTTGTGAAATGTTCTGGGACTAGACCTTTTTACACCAAAGGCAATAAAAAAAATGTCTGCATGGTCCATTTTTCATTATACGCGTGTGCTGTGATATTTCATGCATTGTCTGTTTCACCTGACTAGCACTCTGGATGCTGGACCCTGAATGTCAAATCAGTTTTCTCAATTGCAGCAGTGATCACAATGAGTAACCTCTGTGTCGGAAAGAGGAGAACTTGGTCTGCAGCACATACTCTGATGTTAGCAAAGCAAGGCTGATTTTATGAGTGTGTTTACAAATGTAGCAAAGACCACACTGACTATTACCGCATTATAACATTGTGGTATAGAAATTTATATAAACTTTTTCAATGCTTTTCAATGGCTTTTGAGGTGCTTTAAGATCAGAGAACTTTCTGCACTAAGACATCACTATGAAATAAACTTTGCTACATGTATTTATATACTGGCTTTTATTGATTAGACTGGATCAATTAGACTTTTCATTTATATTTAGAGATGAATATTTATATGATTAATTAAGTACATAAATCTAACTTGAAGCTTTTGGGTGCAAGTGAAAAATCTCTAATTTGTAGGGGCCACAACTATCATGGGCCATGTTTAAAACTGGGGAGACCTATCAGCCACCTCACACTAGGGCTGAAGACAGCAGCAGAAAGTTTTCCAGCTAAAATAGGGATTGAAAAAATTGTTATAAACTGTTCTTTTATTTAGAAATACATTAAAAACTGCAGCATCATATATCCAAAACATCACTGTTGACGTGTTTCCGGCATGTGCAGTTTTGATAGCTGTGTTATTATCAAATATTCTGGATTATCAAAATCCTGGAAAAAATATAGATCACCCATTTTAAGAGCAGAGAACATTTAGGATGAGAGCACATATATATATATATATATATATATATAAATATATATTATATATATATATATATATATATATATAGTATATATATATATATATATAGCCATTGGTAAAAAATATATATATTTTTTCTATGCGCAATTATTTAACCAAAAGGAGATCTGCTACACATGTTAAGCGGTGTGCGGGTTTCTGCGGTTACCCAATTCACCACTAGAGGTCAGGAAACATTAAATTTACAGCATTATCATTGTCCTTACAAATACAATTTGGTTCTGTGATTAGTTTAGCAAAGCTAATATTTGTTCGGAGCAAAACAGATTATGTTCATAAACTGCAATAGAATTTGACCCCTCAACACAGACACAAAATCTTTGATCAGATATTTGAAAATCCAAAACAATCTCGAATTAGCCTTGAGATTATTTATCCTTAGAAGTAAATGTTATTTTCTGTGCCCAACTTGTCTAATAATCTAGACCGTTTCATAACCCAGTATCTTGTTAATATCTGATTTCATGTTACTGTACTTCATAATCACATTAGTTGTCTGGGTGGTAGAAAAATCCACTCTGTCAATCCAAAAATTAGTGACATTCTTCACACATAAGCCACCTCGTGACTTTATGAGATCATTAGCTTTATGCTTAACAGCTTCAGGGTAGGGTTCTACAGTACAGAAACCGAGTGAACACAATGTAGTTGAAAACTGTGCAGCTTTCTATTCATTGTTACAGCCCCCACGTTTGTCCACTCCCCTCTGACATGTCCTTGTTCCAGCGCTAGACCTCCCAGTCCTCTCCACCAGTCTTCTGTAACTTTGTATGCAGAGACATAACTTGGACCGCCTGGGCCCCAAGTAAAAACCTTTAAAGGGGTTGTCTCACTACAAGGATTGCTTTTTATGTTAAAGATCTTGCAAAAACAAGTCACCTTGCAATATATGTCCATTAACAGTGTCCTACCTACACTTAGATATCCCCTCTTGTATGGGCTGCATCAGCTCCTCAGGTCACTATAGCTACATACCTGTTTGATCTCTCCTGATAGGCTGCCAGCACTGGTCGCTATAGCTACAGACCTGGCTTCTACTGCAGCCTAGTAGAAGTCAGTAAACACGCCCCTGAATTCAAAATGAAACCAAGAAAACAAGGCTGAGGTGAGATGAATCAATGTGGTGAGACCACCCCTTTAAGGGGGCTCCAACCTGACATGTGACATTTATAATACTGTTGTCTTTATGCAAGAGAAAAACCTTTTAGTCCTCTAATATATCTTGCCCAGATTCAACTGTTACTCCTGTACCCCTATTACTATACCCTTGTTCGCACAGAAAAAGTCATACGCATCTCAACATTAAAACTGCAATATAAAGAAGGAAAGTCTTGGAGTTATGGGAATCACAGTATAGTTAAACATGTTAACGATATGCAACTGATAAAAAAAATGGAAACAAAATATCCAAAACATCTTGATTTAATGATTATCGAGTTTGAGTGCTATGGGCATAGATACACGCACTTGGGGAAGACTGCTGACTTGACAGTTGTTCAGATTGGCCTGCCATCAAAAAGGTTATTAATGGCTGTTTGAGGACTGTTATGCCCTTCTGAATGCACTTGGGCATGCAGACCATCATCATTGGCTGCTGGTAACTACCTTTGCAATCGCGGACCAGTGCAATCCCAGGTGTCCTTGATGGGACAAGTCAAGAGACACTAAAGGCCATGGTAACATGTTTATGCCATCCAGGGTGCTCACAGTAGCACAAGAAACATGCAGACTAGTGTTGTCTTGTGGAAAAACAACTCCTGTGGCACCACTGGTTCCACGAACAAAATAATGTAATGCCGAGCTTTTAATGTCCCTGGAATGAAGACTAGAGGGTAGTGTTGAGCGATTGCGTTGGCTATCGAGATCGATCGATAGTCGATAGTCGGCCGCTATCGATATGGTTTTTCGATAGTGAGCATCGATTATGCGCGATGACCATTAAAGTCTATGGGAGAGCAACAACACCTTCATTATTACACCCAAACAAGGCTGGAGAAGCTGAAATTAACATCCACAACAGTCAAATGGATACGTGCTACATCTTAGGCAACACACTTAGGTTATAAAAGTCACAGAAAAAAAGTCACAGACCATTTACTATCCCTGTCTTGAACCACAGCCTGACCCTTAAACCTGCATCACCCACAAATTAAAAAGTGCCAGAAGGCAGTATGATTTGAACCATCATGTTACTTGAACTGGACAATTTAATATCCCTGTCCTGGGAAAGCAGCATGAGCCCCAAACCTGCATGACCCCCCCATTTTTAAAATGCCGGAAAAAGGAGTCTTTCAACCCCCCATTTTATTTGAACTGGCTTGACTAATTCCGGGCCAAGAGACCCAAAACCTGCATGACCCCCATTTAAAAAGTGCCGGAAAAAAGGGCTTCAACCACCATTTTAGTTTCACTGGACATTGCCCTATAACTGTCCGGGCACAGAGAGCCCCAAACCGCATGATCCCACTTTTAAAAAGTGCCGGAAAAAGGAGTCTTTCCCCTTTTTATTTCATGGACATTGATATACCTGTTCCCTGGGCCACACTGACCCGGGCCGGAGTTACAGGGGTGGGGTGAAAAGCCCAGGCTGGCTTTTCCCATTATTAACAGCAGGAAAAAATCCCCTGATGACGCAGCAACAAAAACTGTTCGTGCTAAAGAAAAGTGCGGAAGGGGAAATTGTGGAAAACTCCAGCCTTCCTCTTTTACCAGTCAATCCCGGGTAGCGCTTCCCCCTCCCGTTTGGGGGGGACCAATTTTGAGCTTATTTGGGAAATATGGGGTTAACGTCCTTTTACCCCAGGGGGGCCCTTTATCTTGGATTTTTTTTCATTTTACTCATGTGCTGGAGGAAAGGGGTCTCTGTATTTGTTCTCCCCGGTCCATACTCCTTTCCCTCTGAAAACCTAAACTGGAAAAGTTTCCTGTACCCCCCCTTTGTAAAAATTAAGAGGAATTTTTTTAACACTTTTTTGTACATGAAAATTTTTAGTACTTTTAATTCTAAAAAAAACATTTTTAAAATAGGAGGAATCCCACCGTTTTTGTTTTCTTTTTTTCATTGATTAAAAGGGGTTGTCTAAATCGGGGTTTGATAGCTAGTTAAGCTTGCAAAAACAATCTTTTGCAATTTGCCCTTTTAACAGTGCCCTACCATTCCTTTTTCGACAGCCCCACCCCTTGAGCCACTTTGAAATTGTAAGAACAAATGTTGTTAAAAAAATTTTTTTTGAAAAAGGCCCTTAGTATACTGCATGTACAGAAAAAAATGCCCCCAAAAATTCAAAGCAGACCCCTTGAGCCACTTTGGTCTTTGTTGAAGAAAAAATGCCCTTTTTAAAAACAACATTTTTTAGAATAGGACCTGTAGATGCTAGGTCACAAAAATGCCCCCAAAAAATTCAAGAAATGACCCTTTTGGCCATTTTTGGTCTTTTTGTGAAGAACAAATTTTTTTAGAAACAAATTTTTTTAAAATAGGACCTGAGTATTGCGCTTTTTCAAAGAGCAGACCTAAAAATTATAAAAATGACTCTCAGCCCTTTAAAAATTGTGAGGGAGAAATCCCACTTAGAAGCCAATTTCTGTTACAAAGGACCATGATTTTTTGAGGGATCTCACGCACAAAGACCAAAAAAAAATTATAAAAATGACTTCCACCCTTAAAAATTTGTGGGGGGGAAAAAACCCATTAAAAGCCACTTTTCTTTTTCCAAAGCCAAATTATAGCTTATTCACAAAACAGACCCAAAAAATATAAATTGATTTCAGCCACTAAAAAAAATTTTTTAGGGAAAAATGCCCTTGAGTCAATTTCTTTTCCAAAGGCCCATGATTATTGCTATTTTCCACAGCAACAGACCTCAAAAAATTGAAATGCGAAAACTTCAAAGATAAAGTGGTAAAGGGAATCGGTGTTTCATAAAAAACCTTGCTATCTTTTACAGTCCCTCACGAAAAACCAGCAAAATGAACTTTTGGGGGAAAAGAGAATAAAAATTGCATAAGAAATGACATTTTAAAAAAAGTTTTCAAGGACCATTTTTTTTTAAAAAGGGAAATGTAAAAAGTAGACTCCCCTTAATCGGTGACCCCCGGAAATTGGGGGCCACAACATATCAAGATCCATGCCTGATTCATTTTAAAAAGACAAACGATCCACTTTTCTTGAAACCCGGAATGCGTTTTTTCTGAATGACTCCCCACTGTGCTCAAGGCCCCGCTCAATATGAGCTGGCTGCTGGGCAGGACAACACCTTATGGCTGACGAAGTGGGGCCATTCCCCCCGATTTTGGTACCCAAATTTAAATTGGGTCCGAACACATGCAAAAACGGTTTGGAAAAAGAAATTAGTCTTTTCAAAAAGATCTTAACTGACTCGTGTGTTGGATGTGTCCCTGCATTGCATCGTTGGTGAGGTGTAAACAAAGATGCCAGAGGCCCCTTTAGGTTCTGCCACCATGCCTCTCTGCCGCTACCCCATTGGGCACCTACTGTTCACGTGCTGATGTTTTCCACCGTGACATTGGGGAAGGAAGGGGACGCAACAATGTCCCAGTTGACAATCACAAGATCCCATTTCCTCATTTTTACTCTTATTTGGGGGGGGAAAAAGGAAAGTGTGATTTTTTGTTTTGTCCCGGGGGGATCCGGGGGTGGCCCCCAGTAATTTTTGTTCATTTGATGGTTAATGCGAAAATCATTTGGAAAATGGGCACCCCAAGCACTCATGTGAGAGATGGACCCTTTTTCCCAACCCTCTGGTCCGGGGGGCACTAGCAAACTGATTTTCCCTCTCTCCCTCCTCCCCTCAAAAATCGCGCCAACCTTTTTCCCAAGGGCAGGACGTCGTAAATGGGTGTCTAGAATACCCCTCCTTCCTCCTCCCCCGCTGCCCCCGGACGCTTCAACACAGCCCTGACTTGCCTAGATGATGCACCCTGAGGCGATGCGCCCCCCTTGAAACTAGCCTGGCCCCGAACTTGCCTAATGAAGACCGAAAAAATTTGTGAAACTGTCGGGGCCTTGTGGATTTGCAGAGAAAGGCTCGTGTCCGCATTGTGTTTTCCCCTCCCCCGTCGCTGGCGGGACCTGTTTTTCAAGTGTAAAAACGATCTTCCAAATAAGATCACCCCAAGCTCATGCTGACAAGGGATTGTCCCCAGACCTTTTTGGTGGCTTTTTTCAAAACTGAAGGGGATGGTGCAGAGCTCTTTCCCCGCCTCCACTCTCGGGGGTTCAACCCCCAGGTCCGTACGTGCTGTCGGCCATGTTACTTGACTGCGAATGGCATTGCGCTGCCCCACAATCCGGAGCAGTGGGAGGTGGAATCCCAGCGTGTTTCCCCACGTCAAAATTTGGAGGTTGACGGGGAGGCCCGAGCTGACCTGCAACGCCCCAGGGGGACGAAGCAGGGTGCGAACGGCGGAAGTGCAAATCAGACCTGGGCCCTTCTTAGAGGCAGTCCAACCCGGGTAATTTTTAGAAATTTTGGACGACAAGGTTCATGAATTGCCAGCGGGGGATTGCTCCACCCACCTCTTAAGGGCGGCCAGCAGTTTTCGCCCGTTACGACACCCCCTTCCCTGGCACAAGGTTTTTGTACCCACCAGCGCCCCGGTTCGTTCTTAGAGCCGTCCACAGCCCCTGCCCTGTGTTGGACGGTCTCCAAGGGCAGAAAAATTTCAACAGGGCCCTGGGTCTCTGGCACGTGATCCCCCCCAGGGGCCCTTTGGGGGGAAAGAGCTCTGCCCATCCCTGCGTTTTGAAAGCGACGCCCGATCCTGAGCCTCCGTCCCCCCAGAGACATCCCCCCAAATCACCCATGAGCTGACAGAGATATAGGCCTTGGGCCGTGCTTATTTCCCATTTGTCGGTGGTGAGTGGCTTTTTCCGGCACAGTTTCAGACAACGCGTTTAAAATTTTTTTAGATGACACTTCGGCCGGGCAGGGAGGGCTTTTTGGCAAAGAAATGCCTGTCGCATTGGTTTTGGGGGCAGGCAGGGCCATGAGGCGGAACCCTCTGGTCCACCCAAAAAAAAGGAAAATTTTTTCCAAGGCAAAAGCCGGGAAATTTCCGCATTAGGCTTTTGGGTTTTTGGGATGGTTTGGGGGTAAAGTGTTTCTTCTGCCCCCAAACCCTGGAAGACAGAAGGGGGCTGAGACGGCCCTGTACGGGGTGCAGGTCGTAAAACTGGCGGAAAGGAAAGGGTAGGATGGGTTCTGGGTGTTGGGGTCGGGGCGAGGTGGGGGCTGAGCGGGGGCTGACCCCTGATAGACTCTGAAGCATGGGCAGCTGGGGGGAAGTTGGTGGTGGGAGGAGGAGCGGGGGAGACAAAGGGTTGACAGTTTTTGGAGGCCCGGCGTCGGTCTCCCCTTTTTGGAAGTGTTCCTATTTAACCATGCATTCGCTGAGGGGATAGACATGTTGGGGTGGTTAACCACTTAAGGTTCTTGCCTTTCTTTTGCGTTTCCAAAGGCGATATGACATCGCTGGGTTTAATCAGAGGCTTGCTCAAGAAGGCCCAGGCTTAGAGGCCTGGACCTTTTTGACGGCGAAAAACGAGGAGCGGGGGGTTTCGCTGACCTGGCTGGGGGAATCAACACGGCTTTGCGACCGCCCTCTCCTTTTTGTGGGGGACCCTATTTACCACCCAGTCTTCCTCCTCGTCCACTGATGAAGTCGCAAGAAATTTTGCGGAAAAAACCGGGGGATCCGCAATTTCGTCACATATCCTCATCAACACAGGTGCTTGGTCGTCCTGACTTTTGTCCAGAAAACGCGGGCTACAAGCAAGGGGGAAAGGCAAGCGTTTTCCCACCGCCCGGGATTTTTTCCGATTGACCCCTTCCCCTTTACCTCCTCTTCATCATAATGGGGGCCCCAAACAGACTAAATCATCCTCTTGATCTTTTAAAGCCTTTTGGGCTCCAACCCCATTTTTTTTCATCAAAGAGGGTTTTCAGAAAAGGTTTTTCCAAGTGGTGGGGCACGGTTGACATTTTGGGTGCTTATGTTGGAGGATGCTGATGATGCGATGCGAAATTGTGGCCCTGACTGCGAGGGACGAGGAGGTAAGACTGCTAAAAGCAGGTTTCATTACCATGAAGGGCAGATTGGCGACGATGTTCGTTTCTTAGATTTCCCGGCCCGACCCAGCGATGACAGGCCCGCGGTCCTGCAACTGACGATCCCTGGCTTTTCTGTTGTCGCCGACTGGAAAAAGCACCTTCTCTCGTACCTCACCTCCCTGTGCCCTACCCCCCCTTTGCTCGCTTTTCCACCTGCATTTCGCTCCTGTTCAGAATATAAAAATTTGGAAGGGTTTGGAATATTTTGGAAAATCTTTATTAAAATCGGCAAATCACAGCTATTCTCAATCCCCCCAAAACAAAACAAAAATGCTGGTTCAAATTTTAATGCAAGGTGCTAAACAAATTGGAAGGGGAAAAATCCAAAAAACACGTACTGTTATGTTTTTGGGAAAAAAAAACGGTTTTTTTGCACCCTTTTAAAACAACCTTGGTGAATAAAAAATTGGTTGTTTTAAAATTTCGTAATGCTGCGTCAATGAAAATGCGGGGTGTGCAAAAGTCAAAAACACGTAATGTTATGTTTTTTGATAAAAAATGGGGATTTTTTTCACCTTCAATTACCCGTGGTGAAAATAGAATTTTTGGGTTTTAAAAATTTACGTAATTTTTGGGGCATGACAGTGCTGGGTGGCAAAAATCAAAAAAAACCCGTAATGTTTTGTTTGATATAATAAAAGGATTTTTTTTCACCTTTAATTCATTTTGGTGAATATAGAATTTCTTTTTAAGATTTACGTAGATGCTGCTCAATAACATGCTGGGGTGCCAAAGTCAAAAAAAACCTTAAATGTTATGTTTTATATAAAAAAACGGTATTTTTTTTACCTTTTTAAATTTACCTGTTTGGGGAAAATAGAAATTTCTGTTTTTAAGATTTACTAATCTCGTCAATAACATGCTGGTGCCAAAAGTCAAAAACACAAAATGTGATGTTTTCGTACATACCTTTTTTTTTGGGAACAAACAACCTGTCGACTACAAAATTGTGATTGTAATTTAATTCAAGGGGATAATCAACAGTCACAGGTAAGGGTAAATTGAAAAACCTATCTTAAAAGTATCATAAAAAAAATGGGGTTTTTGCAGCTAACAAAGAACGCATTACTAAAAAGATGTTTTTCCAATATAAATTAGGCTGCCCAATATCCAGGAAATATTTTAATAGCAAACGTTTTTAATAAAGATATTCCACTACCAAAATTACACTAAATCTTGGTAACTTTTCCATGTTCTTTTATAGATTGGCTTGTCTGTGTTTTGCCCGGGGCCCCCCCCCCCCCTCCCACCCCGCCCTGAAATTTACAGCGGTAGATGCGCTTTAAAAATTTTTAGCTAACTACATAAAAAACTTCAAATCCTAAACTAATAAATTGGGAAAGGGTCACAGCTAATAGTAGAGGTTTCTTGTGCAGAAATAGACTAATTTCGCTGAGTGTTTTTCCCCCAGGCAGAGCGCAGGTCCCATCCCCATGAATGCTGAGAGACACGAGGCAAAAAAGGAAACGCGTTTAGTAAAACGGGCATGTGATTTTTCAGCCAATCACACCAAACACACCCAGTCATGACTCGCAAACCCCACATCTCACCCTGCCTTTTTTTCTTAATCTCATTTGCTGGCGCCAAAATTACAGGAAGCGCCCAAAAAGGGGCTTTTTAAAGATGATGCCAATTTTTAACCAATTATTGGGATACGGAAATTTCGATCACCATAAAAACCCTTTCCGATTTCAACTTTTTCGATAAAATTGCTACACTACTAAAGGGGTCTTGCTACTAACATTAAAAGCCCCCCATTATAATCCCAGTAGGAGGACCTTGGGGCAATCCCTTTTAAAGGCCCTTTTTGGCTTGCCCCTGTGGCCTTGACCCCTTGCTGTAGACAGGTGTCTTTTGCGGGCACAGGAGGTACACACTTGACGAATTCCCTTTTACACTTTAGTGACTCCGCCCCCATAAATCGTGAGATCAGGAAAACGCTTGCAGCACCGGGATGCCCCCACAAAGAGCAACTTCAGGATACGCCCGGAGCGCAGGGCTAATGTATGCTTCCCCCGGGGGGGGTTCCAGAGGTCGACAGGAGCGCGGAGAAACGCTCGGGGGGATTTTTGCTCGTGTCACTTTTTTCACACCACCTATCGAGGCCGGGAGGGGGCGTCAGCCCCCCAGTTTTTTTCTGCAGGACGAAATGAATTGGAAATTAAACCGGAAAAAAGAGCACCCTAGCTTGGCGTGGATTAGTCAGGGGGCCCCTGGAGGTACTGGAGGGGTTTTTTTTAGAAAGATACAATGGGTGCGAGCACCTTCCAGCAGATAACGCCATTCCTCCAAAGCCAGTTTGATGGCTAATAATTTCCGGTCTCCGATAGTGTAATTCTTTTCCACCGGCGAGAATGTCTTGGAAAAGAAGCCACAAGTGACCGTTTTGCCTGTGGGCCCCTTTTGCATGAGGACTGCTCCAACTCCCACTGACGGGGCATCTACTTCAAGCGAGAAGGGTTTCGCAGGGTCCAGCTGCGACAGGATAGACGCAGTGGCAAAGGCAGTCTTCAGTTTGTAGAACGCTTCCTCAGCCTCGGAGGGCCAGCTACGTGGATTTGCGTTTTTCTTCGTAAGGGCCACAATGGGAGCCACCACTGTGGAAAAATGCAGGATGAACTGCCGGTAATAATTGCAGAAACCCAGGAACCGCTGTATGGCCCGAAGGCCCACTGGGCGTGGCCATTGCTACACGGCCGACAACTTGGCTGCATCCATCCGTAGGCCTTGGTTCGAGATGATATAGCCCAGAAATGGAAGGATAGCTTGATGAAAGAGGCAATTCCCCAGTTTGGCATACAGGCGGTTAACTCGTAGGCGCCTCAGTACCTGGCGTACGTGGACGCGGGGAGTCTCTAGATCAGGTGAGTACACCAAGATGTCGTCCAGGTAGACCACGACACAGGTATAAAGGAGATCCCTGAAGACGTCATTCACAAACTCCTGGAAGACGGCAGGCTCATTACACAGTCAGAATGGCATGACCAGGAACTCAAAGTACCCATCCCTGGTGTTAAAGGCCTTCTTCCATTCATCCCCCTTATGGATACGGACCAAATTGTAGGCCCCCCTCAAATCCAGCTTGGAGAAGATCTTCGCACCCCGCACATGGTCAAAGAGCTCCGTGATCAACGGCAGAGGGTACCTGTTCTTCACCGTGATCTTGTTAAGATCCCGGTAATCGATGCAGGGCCGTAAGGAACCGTCCTTCTTTTCTACTAAGAAGAATCCTTCACCCGTGGGAGAAGAGGACTTAAGTATAAACCCCTTCTGGAGATTCTTCCGAATATACTTCGACATAGCTTGTGTCTCAGGAACGGAAGAGGGGTAGACTCTGCCCCGAGGAGGACTGGTACCTGGCAGTAAGTCAATCGGGCAATCGTATGGACAATGAGGAGGGAGACTCTCGGCTTGCTTCTCAGAGAACACATCGGCGAACTCCAGATATTCGGGATGTAGGCCGGGCAACGGCTCACGGAGGGTCGAGCGGGAGCAGGAAAGCACCGGGCGGGTGCCACCAAACAATGACTCCGGCAATTAGGACCCCAGCGAGTTACTTCTCCATATGTCCAGTCCAGCATAGGAGAATGGAGCTGCAGCCATGGAAGCCCGAGGAGGACCGCCGAAGAGGAGCGAGGCAACATGTAGAAGATCTTTTCCTTATGTAGGGCTCCTACGTGGAGGGACAGTGGTTTGGTGATAAATTGTATGGTGTTGCTTAGCAGCTCCCCGCTGGCCGAGGAGATCACCAGCGGCTTTTCCAGGCGGACCACCGGGAGACAATACTGCATCACTAGAGAAGGGTGGATAATGTTCCCGGCTGAGCCCGACTCCAGGAACGCCGAGACTTGAAACGAGAGTCCAGCATCAGTTACGACCTGTACCGGCATCAACAGGTGTGGTGAGGAGGAATTTGCACCTAGGAACGCCTCTCCCACGGAACCTAGGTGCGGGAGTTTCCTGCATGCTTGGGACTTTGGGGACAATTCCTCCGGAAGTGCTCCGGGCTGCCACAGTATAGGCACAAGTTCTTTTGCCGATGTTGGGCCAACTCCTGCTCAGTGCAGTGAGCCCGATTAATCTGCTTGGGTTCCTCAGAGGGAGTTGGTGACGGTTGCACACGAGGCCTCTGGAACACCGATGCCAGGCATGGGAACCGGCGTTGTCGGGCTAACTCACGCTCTTGCCGAAGCTCTTCTTCCCTTTCGGCGAAGCGCAAGTCGATGCGGTTGGCCAACCGGATCAAGTCGCTGAGGGAAGATGGGATGTCTCTCGCGGCCAACACATCCTTAACTCGACTTCAGAGCCCCTTCTTAAAGGTGGCGCACAGAGCAGCCTCGTTCCAAGTTAGCTCCGATGCTAAGGTGTGGAACTGCACCGCGTAGTCTCCTACGGACGAATCCCCCTGGCTCAGGGTTAGGAGGGCTGTCTCAGCGGAGGATGCACGTGCTGGTTCCTCTAACACGTTGCGGAATTCCCTAAGTAAAGACTGTAGATCCGACGATTCCGGATCGTTCCTGTCCCACAGAGGTGTGGCCCATGCCAGGGCCTTCCCGGAGAACAGGCTAACCACGAATGCCACCTTTGAACGTTCGGACAGGAACTGGTCAGCCATTAGCTCCACGTGCATCGAACATTGGGTGATGAATCCCCTGCAGACGGGAGTGACAGCCGGAGCTTAGGGCCCACCGGGGCCGAGGAACCGTCGAAGCTGGAACAAGGTTGCTGCCAGGCGGTGATGAGTTGCTGCATCATGGTGGACAACTGGTTCAGTTGCTGCACCTGTTGACCCAGTTGCTGTTACTGCTGGGCAACAATGGTCGTTAGGTCCTCCACACTGGGCAGTGGCACCTTGGCGGAATCCATGGCCGGATCTTACTGTAACGGTCTGCAGTAGTGGATCCACTGGACCACCGCAAGCGATGGTGGAAGCCCACACCAGGGAGCGGAATCTAAGTAGGTCCCGGTATACACCAGAGCCCACCGCAAAGCGGGATGGACTTGCTGTGGCGGGAGTCTACCAGGTCGCTTCCACTGGCGGAACTTGCTTGTGGTGGCGGACAAGGGTAGGCGAGGTACATATATGTCAGGCAGGCTCGTAGTCGGGGATAGGCAGGAAGGTCAGGGCAGGCGGCAGAGATTCATGGTCAGGAATGTAGGCGAGAAGATACGGTACACGGTAATCAGGACAAGGCTTCAGGAATGCTTTCACAATAGGCAATGGGCGCTAAAGATCCGGCGTTGTCACTAGGAAGAGGCAGGCTTAAATAGGGGCAGCGACTGGCAATAGCCAATTACCGGTGCGCTGGCCCTTTAAATTCAACACTGCCAGCGCGCGCACACCCTAGGGAGCGGGACCACGTGCGCTGAGAGACAGAAACAGCCGCACGGGACCTGCAGAGGAACGAGCCCGCCCGCGACCCGATGTGCGGGACGCGGCGCCGCTCAGGAACGGGGCACGGATGCGCCTGCGACCCGGGACAAGGGTCGCAGGGGCATCCATGACACTGTGTGCATCAGACTTGGAAGAGTTAACTGATAAGATGGTGCATTTTGGTGCATTAGAGTAGAGTTCCACTAGCACAGCAGACTCTGTAGACCTTACTTTTTCTTTATTTGCAGTGCTAACTTGTTTTTCTTTGTAATAGTTTGACTCCAGCTTTAGTTTTAATTTAATTAGTTCAAAGTACCAGGATTGTTGGCACCTTGTAATAAGACAATAAGGGATGTGTAAGCAGGCTGTACGCCAAGGGCTGAATACTGTGTTTTAGCTCATCCTTAATGCAACTGACAGGGTCAGGTAGCAAGACATAGAGCAACTGCGGTCTTTTTTATGGCCAGGGAATATTTAACGAGTAATCATTTGTCTATCAGTGGCTATGACAGGAAATAAATTATAGTTATTCTATGAATAATAGTTGCCTAGCTGCATTCAGCATTTTATAAAGCACAGTGATGAGCATGAAGTGGACCGCTATTGTGCAACTACAAGATGAATTACATTCAATACATGATGCTTTGAAGCAATTGGAAACACAACTTTGAACATTCAGTAAGAAGTTAGACAAAGAAGCAAGGAGCTTTACAAAAACATAAAATCCTCTCTGTAATTAAATACAAGTTCATGTGATGTATTGTTTAGTTCCAAGCTTGATAGTTTGTTTTTGCTATGAATGTGTGGGCAGTGCTGTGTCCTCCATGAGGCTCTTTCAGCCTCTTACCTCACACAGTAAGCCGCTGGGACTGCACGGGGCAGCAATGTAACCTTCAGCCCTGCTTCTCCTCACTTCAATGTACAATCGCACAGCTGCAACAAAACAGCAATATGCAATGTTACTTGGGCACAGATGTAGAGTTGTGTTCAAAATAATAGCAGTGTCTTCAAAAACATGAGCTAAGCACAACATCTTTATAATAGTTTTTTTTTCCATGCATGGGGAACATTGCACACTGTTTTCTAAATCAAAACATGATGAGCAATGTATAGAATTAGTTACTACTTAACAGAAAATAACAAGAAATGAACATTGGGCTGTTCCAAAAAATGCATCTGTCTTTGAAAACTCAGGATATGAACTCTTTATTTGGGATTTAGTATTCCTGTGAATCAGTTATCTAATATTTAGTTGTATAACCACAGTTTTTTAGAACTGTTTCACATCTATGCTACATAGAGTCAACCAACTTCTGGCACCTGTCAACTGTTATTCCAGCCCAGGAGGCTATGACTACATCCCACAATTTATTTGTATTTGTTGGCTTTGCCTCAGAAATGGATTTTTGATGTCATCCAACAAGTGTTCTATCGGATTAAAGGAGTTGTCTCATTACAAGCTTTCAGCCTACTTCAAAGTGCCCGGCACCATAGGATTTTTGAATTCAGGGGCGTGCTTCTTGTCTGCCTCTTCTCCTCCCTCTTTTCCACTCCCCTCAGCACACAGAAAGCTCTCCTCCATAACTTCTATACAGCAGGGGAAGGGCGAAGGGGTTTGCTGCCAGAGTTAACCCTGTGTGTGCCTGCCTAGGTCTGCTGCAGGCTGCTCACCGCTAGATCAGCTGCACTGTCAGCTCCACAGTCAGGAGACAGGAGAGGGCTGATCTATGAATGTGGAGAGGTCTGTGAAGCTGTGTATGCTAGTAGCAGAGCAGGGGGGATGCAAGTGTTCCTATACCCCCTGCTTAGCATACAAATCTCCATCTCAAGCAACAACAAACAAACCCTGTCAGAACAGACACAGGGCAGCTATGAAGTGTGTTACTATACTCAGGATGTGTCACTAATACAGCAGAGCATGAACCGTTCACATGCCCCCCTGATCTGTTCTATTAGTATAGTCACAGCTCCACAGACACATCATGATTATAGTAATACACTTCATTGCTGTCACATCTACTGACTACAGATCAGCCTCATCTCTGCTCTCCTCAATCTGTGTAGAGAGCAGGAGGGAGCAGGCACACACAGGGTTAATCCAGCTACACAGACACAGAAGCCAGAGCCCTCCTCCTCCCTCCACTACAGAAGCATACACTGAGGGGCGCTGTGCTCTGACCTGTATTCAGAAACAGATGAGTCATCAGCACTGACAGCCAGTGAGATAAAGATCAACAGGTCGGCTGCTATAGGGATTTCAGGAGCTGATGCACTACTACTAACAGGGATAACTAAAAATCAGTAGGACATTTGTAATGAACATATATTGCAAAGCTGCTTGTTTTTTAAAGATTTTTTTAATTAAAACCCAATCATTGTAGTGAGACAATCCCTTTAAAGTCCGGGAATTGAGCTGGTCACTCCATAACCTCAATTTTGCTGGAATGGAACCAAGATTCTGCTCATTTACTGATGTATTTAGGGTCAAGTATTTTGATATATTCAAACTGGTCCATGACCCCTGGTATGTGGTAAATAGGCTGGCACCATAGTAAGAGAAACATGCCCATATTGGGATGCTTGCACCACCATGCTTCACTGTCTTCAGAATGTACTGTGACTTGAATTCAAGGTTTGGGGTCATCTGACAAACTTTCTGCAGCCCTTGAACCCAAAAAGAATTCTTTTACTTCCATCAGTACACAAAATGTTTCTCCATTTCTCGCCAGTTGATGTGTTCTTTGGCAAATTGTATCTGCTTCTGCACATGTCTTTTTTGTAGCAGTGGGACTTTGCGGGGACTTCTTGTTGATAGATTAGCTTCATTAATGCATCTTCAGGTAACTTGAGATTGTCTTTGATCATCCTGGAGCTGATCATTGGCTGCTGAGCCTTTGACATTCTGGCTATTGTTCGATCCATTTGAATGTTAGTCTTCCGTTTACTTCCACGTCTCTCTGGTTTTGCTTTCCATTTTAAAGATCATTTTAGCTGAACAGCCGATCATTATCTGCACTTATTTTTAAGTTTTACCCTCTCTAATAAACTTTTTATTCAAAGTACGCTGTACAACATGTGCTGGCTTCACCCTTAAATAAGGGCCACCTGGTTCTCACCTGTTTCTTCACAGAATGATTGACTTCACTCATTGAACTCCACACTGCTATTATTTTTGAACACGTCCCCTTTCAAATAATTATTCAAATATGCAGACTCAAAAACATGCAGACCATAAATGCAGAATCTGTTGATTTTCTAAAAATCTACTGCACCAACTGGTAAATTGTTTTACGTGGTAATATAATTTATTACAAAAACAGTGATTTATCTAGTTAGTCATATTGGACTGCTATTATTTTGAATACATCCCCACATAATTATTCAAATTATTCAATTATTCAAATGGTAATATAAGTTATAACAAAAACAGTGATTAATCTGTTTAGTCATATTGGACTTCTATTATTTTGAACACTACTGTATGCAGGAGAGGGTTGAAGGACCTAAAGAAAAAAAGGTGTATGTGTGTGTCTATGAACATATTTCAGTATGTCTGTGTGTAAGAATGCATGTGTATATGTAGTATTTATTTATTGTATTTATTTATATAGCACTGTTATATTCCATGTTTCTGAACATAGATTATCTTATCAGTATATTTTTGGAGTTTAGGGGAAACTGGCGTAACCGAAGGAAACCCATGCAAACACAATGAGAACTTATTAGCTCTCCTTGCGGATGTTCTTCTTGATGGGAATTGAATCCAGGATCCCAGTGCTGCAAGACAACAGTGTTCAAAACTGAGCCACTAAGGAGGAGGATGGAGGCAACAATAAGCCCCAGTTGTGTCACAGTAATTCTTACTTAGGCCTTGATCATTCACCCTCAGCTAAAAGGGCTATCTGCCCTAATGGAATATTTCAATCTTGATCTAAAAATTCCCATCACACTGGGTCCAGATGTTTTATAGGGCTACATAAGTATTAATATTAAGCCCTTTTTGAAACCCTCAGCTGTTCCTGCTGTGACCAGCTCCTCAGGCAGATTCACAGTTCTCATGGTGAACAAGGCTTTTCTCTTTTGGAAATTGAATACTTTTTTCTCCAGAAGAAGGGAATGTCTCCTTGTCTTTTACAGTGATTTTACATGAAATAGCTTTTATCCATACTTTTTGTAGGGGCTATTTATATATTTATATAAATTAATCATGTCTCCTTTGAGCTTTTTTCTCAAGACTCAATAAGTTAATTCTTTTAACCTCTCCTCATAACTAAGATGCTCTATTCCCCTTATTAGTTTGGTTGCTCGTCTTTGCACTCTCTCTAGCTCCATTACATCCTTTCTATAAACTGGAGCCAAGAACTGAACAGCATACAGTATTTCAAATTAGAACTAACTTATAGTGTGATAAAAGGGAAAAAAAGAGAATGATGGCACTAGACTGATAAAGTATAGATACAGTTTATTAGGACATTAAAACAGGACTACGCGTTTCTCGCTGGATAGCGTTTCATCAGTACCCGCTGGTGGCGGAAGGTTCGCCAACTCTGCCGGGGTGGCGGGGGGGTGGGCCCCCATTAGCGGGACCCCCCCGCCAAAAGCGGGAGAGTTGGCATGTATGTACTGTATATAAGGACATTGCACTGCATAGTCCTGTATGCCGAGTGTATTTCTCAGTATTTGCTCTGATTTTATTTATATGGACACTGCTCAGTACCAGTTCCTCTGTCTTGTTTGTTGAGTATAATTCACAGTCTACTTTTAGTCTTTGTGTATTGTTGCTATTACTATTTTATATTTATAGACATTATACAGAACCATTTCTCTAGTGTAATTTTCAGCATCTGCTCTTATTCTGTAGACATGGACACTGCACAGAACCACTTGTCTAGCCCTGTATGTTGGGGATAAAGCTAAGTATGTGCTCCTGTTGATGTACATATAAGGACAGTGGATATTACTAAGTGTAATTTTCTGGGTTCTTAATCTGTACATATCTACACTGCACAATACTATGTCTTTTGCTCTATATACTGAGTATAATCTCAGTATCTGATCATATTCTGTATATATGAGCAGTGCATAGTACCACTTCTCTAGTCCTGTACAGTAGGGGTCACACTGAGTATCTGATCTCATTTTGCATGTATGGGCACTGAATACCAGTGTTACCAACCCTCTTAAATTTACAGTGAGCAAAATGCAAGTGTTTTCACTACTGTTTTTTCCAGCACAAAAACCCTATCAACGATTTTTTTTTGCAAGTTTGCACTCCAAGGGTGCCAGAAGCCTGACGTCTTTTCAGCCCACATCTAGCGCAGCTCTATTCGCAAAAGTTTTGAACCTGCCGCATGCCAATGTCAGGCGCATTACAGAGCGCCTGCGGCACTTTGTCATGTGCCTAATTTCGGAGGGGCCTGCGAGAGGTGGGGCACACTAGAACCGTACAAAGCTATAGATTTATAGTTTCAGTACAGCAATTCCAGGTGCATTTCTGCTGGAACAGGTAAACCACTTTAAAAGTGGTTTTCCTGAGCCAGAAGTGTCGTTTCTGTGCTAGAATGCGCCTGATCTATGACATGCAGTAGACCGGGTTTATAAATCAGGTGCATTCTATACTATTATAATGCGCACAGAACTTGGCATCTAAACGCCAAAAATCATACGTTTCCCCAAGAGCTCCAGTAGAAACATTGGGGGACATGTATGAAAACTGTCTTGGTCTAAGACTTTCTTTGTTGCCCACAGCAACCAATAAGAGCGCCCCTTTCATTTTTTCAGAGCACTATATGAAATGAAAGGAGCGCTCTGATTGGTTGTTATGGACAACAAGAACAGTCTTAGACCAAGACAGTTTTCATTCATGTGGCCCAGTGTGCTCAGCATTCTTTCCCTGCAATTCTGTTCAAGGCTCTAATCTAATAGGAGTGTCAGGGAGTTGGCAGCAAGTACGGCACTTCATTGTTGTTGCTGCTGCTATGTAAATTAAGTACTGGCGCTGGGATGGCATATACAGTAATACTTGAAAATTGTAGATTTTTCACCAGCTGATGTCAAACATTTCTAATTACTGGACAACCCTTTTATCTTCAGGTCTTTGTGATTCAAGGACGGTATGTTAAGGCATGATATGGGAAAAATGTGGTTTGTATTTAATTGAGGGTTTGTAGTTTAGGCTCTGGTCTTGGGTCTGTTTTTATTTTGGGTTCTGATCTGGGGTTTGCATTCATTTAGGGGGTTTGGTCAGAGGTGTAGTTTAGCTTTCTGAGTCCCCAATGCAAAATCTATAAAAAGCCCCCCACCACCTCCACCCCACCTACCATGTGCCATTTAGAATACTGGCTGCTTCTCATGTGACAGAGGAGCCATCGGGCCCCCTCAACTTCCATGGGCCTGGTAGTGACTGCTGCCTCTGCACTCCTTTTAGTTATGCCCTTGGGTCTGGTCTAGGTCTGCATAGATATTCCAGAGTCTGTAGTAATTCTTGGGTCTGTATCGACATTTTCTTTCATAGAAATTCTCACTATTAGCTATCATGAGTGTGTGGGGGCATCATTTCAGTTTTTGTGCCAAGCAGCAGAACGTCTGTCTGATTACTCTTTCTATTCTATCACTTAGTCTGGGTTGCTCGTATAGGATTGTATAACGATATAACCATGACTTCATGAAAGATGGCAACTTACATTCATGGATTCACAATTTTTGTTTAGCTTTATAGCAAATACACAAACCAAATATGACACAAAATATTAGTAAAGGGTATATTCACATAGGGCAGATGTGATTTGCATGCAGAAAAACTGCTGCCTACTACAGTAACAGCCAAGAGGAGGAGAATATGGAAATAAACCTGCAGTGCCAAGCTTAAATCTGCAGCATGTGAATTTAATTTTTGAAAACACTTAGGGCGCGTTCCCACTGCACAGGACAAATACCGGCCGGTTTGCCGGTCGGTATTTGTCCTGTTTTGCGGCCGTCCCCACGGCCGCGGGGGGGACGGCCCTCCCCCTTCACATTGAGATGCACAGATTCCGTCCAGAAACCGGACGGAAGATTGTGCTTGCTCAATGTTTTGTGGCCGGACCGCGGGCGAAAAAAACGCCGGACGGAAAACCCGTGCAGTGGGGACTGCTGCACGGGTTTTCCACAGAGCACCATTGTGCTCATTTTCAGCCGTTTTTTCAGGCGGACTGAAAAACCGCAAACCGGCTGAAAAACCGGCTGAAAACCCATGCCGTGGGGACATGCCCTTAGAGGGACATGTATGAAAACTGTCTATAGCAACCAATCAGAGCTCCCCTTTCATTTTTTCAGAGCTCTATATGAAATGAAAGGGCGCTCATACATGAGGTCGTAAGGATTTATTACAGATCTTCCTTACTGACTTCACCGGGGGAAGTCCCAATCCATAATAAATGAGCATTGTTGTGGATTCTTCTGCTTAGAATTTGAAGTGAGAAATTTGCAACAAATCCAAACTAGAGTCTACACAATTTGATGTAGATTTGCTGCTATGAATGTACCTGTAGACATGCTCCTGATGTTTTGCTGTGCAGCATTACTGTCCCATGTGAAACTGTCCTAAGAGCGTAACATCCAGGGTCCACCAATCATACTTCAAACAAGTGACAGTTAATTATTTTAATTAATGGTATATGTTTTTCAGATTACGTAGAGGAAAAAAAACAATAGAGCCATCAACAAAAATAAATCTAAAATTTTTTTTTTCCTCCTTAAGTTTTTTTGGCAGCCTGAGTTATTTGACGAGGGGGTGGGATGGGTGGAATAGTTGGTAGAGCAAGGGGGCTGGCAGTGACTATCCCACCAGAAGGGTATGGCTCAGCTTGAAAGCATACAGAGACCTATTGAACTTCTCAACAAGAAGTGTATACTCACTCACTGTAAGCAATAGTGCTGAATCCAATTCATTTTCAGATCCTTTTTTTGTGTCAAGCACCAGTTTCAGGACCTTGTATAGTTGACCGGAAGCTGGAAAGGAACTGTGAGCAAAGGAGGGTAACTATACCAGCTATACCAGGGGGATAGGAAGTAACAGAGACTTTGTACTAGGACAAAGATAGGAATACTGAAGGAGACAGAAGATATGCTTGGAAAGAAGGGACAGAAGCAGGTTTCTTGGGTTCTGGGGCTCTCAGAAGGTAACAGATTTTGTGAGGAATGGGATGTCAAAAGGTAGCAGGGGCTCTTTTGAGGAGGCAGAAGCAGCTTTTAGGGACTCTGTTAGAATAGGGGAAGAGCAAACATCGCCAGCAGTTATGTAAGGGGAAACAGAAGCATATGGCATCAGTTCAGAAGATCCCAAGGGCTGCTCCCAGACCAGGGTGGTCTTAACAGCATTAAGGGCCCTGGGCAAAGCAGTGCATTGGGTCCTACCATTCCATTCTCTTTAACACACCCAAGCACATGACATCACATCAGACCATGCTTCTAATAACCCCAAGGACACCCAAGCATACCCAGCTTCTTTCAGCAGATCAGTGCCAAATCTACAGTGGCGTTGATGGAGCCTATATAGATATTGCATACCTACTTAGCTACATAGTTTGTTAGACCGAAAAAAGACATAAATTAATATGTTATATAAAAAATACAAACAATGGTAAGCAGGTAGGGCCACAGGTGGCTTGGTAGATTTGCAGGGCTCCAGGTAAGAAGAAACCTAGGTAGGTCAGGTCCCCATCCTTATTATTGGCTCCTTCATGTAGAGCAGAAAAGCATGGTACCTCACATGAGGATTGAGGATTGTGGTTCATCGGGGGAATAAAGGTGCTACAGAAAAATACTACTGAATATAGATTCACAGAGTATTCAGAAATGTGACAAATTGCTTGATCATTTATCCCGGATCCACAAATGGATCATAATGCATCAGTCATGAGGAGCCAGAGGACAATTAGCTCCTATCAAAGAGTTACTGAATTACTTAATAATATAAGAGGTAACATAAGTTTCCTGTTAGTAATAATATCTATATACAAATAGAAAAAATAAAATTGCTACTTTTGCTGTCGCTTATCTATAGATGATACTAGTAATGCAGCTAAAGTGATAACAGTAAAAGCTTGAGGAAGCAACTTGGATCCAAGAATAGAGGTAAGAGCCTTGTCTGTGTCACCCGATTGATATAGTCCTGCTCACAAGTTATTGCTGACACTATATAATAAATGAAGTTTAGAACATAAAGCCAGATGGAAGCTCCGTCTGTGCAACAAAACTGTGGCATAATTTACTACTCAACTAGTATAAAGACATCATTTTGCCATATATTATAAGTAGCCATGCTAGTCTATGCTGTATGAAAGCCAACTTGACTGACAAGCTCTATAAAGACAACCCATAGCTCACGTCATTCTCTACTTAGGCTTTGAAATATAGTATTTCTTGTTCCTTGGCCAGCTTGGGTTTTTATAATATGATGTTTAAGAATGTTAGTGTCATTTCCTTCCACCTCTTTGATTTGTTATCACATCTGTTTCTAAGTTTACTGACATAAGAAATAAAAATAGAAAAAATTTAAATTAAAAAGCTGTTATATTTTTACTGGAAACGTGATTCCTGTAAGCCCTATTCAGTTTGGCAGTGGCATGACTGAGGTGTGGAGTCTAAATAATCTCTCTATTTTTCACCCATAACCTCTGCAAGGAAGTATGGATTTGCAGTCCCAAAAGAATTTCTTGATTGATGGCAGTAGTACAGATGAAGCATAGTCAAGAACGTAGCCAAGGGTCATCATTGAAAGAGCTATTAATATATGATAGGCCAGATGATAAGATAAGAGTGTCTTTAGGAACAGACCCAAGAGTTAGAAGAAGGGGTACATCGACAGATACTAGTCAAATAATCCAATAAATTAGGCATAACATAATCCTAAACATAACATAATTAGGAATAACAAGGCTGAGGTCAAGGTCAGAGACAGAATGGGGAGTCAAGAATAGAGTCAAAACATACAAAAACAATAGCTATTTTAAGGATAATATCTTGACTACAGGCAAGGTAGTCAAATTCTCCATTAAATAGGCTAGAAGTCATTCATGTGCTTTCTAGTAACTGGACACCACCGCCAAAGACAGGCCACAGGAACTGGTTGAGGTGATGGGGTTCATAGACAGTTAACGGGCTTACCCCACAATATACATTCATCACCCTTCCATAAGATCGGTGATTAAATGTCTGATCACTGGTGGTCTTATTCTCAATGAGGCACTTAAGCTTTCTGGTTTTTCAACAAATATATACAGTACAACATGATTTTTATTTTCGCATTTATTAGCCATATAAAATTAAATTATACAATTATGAAAATTATAACATTTTCTAACACACATCTATTAAAAATTCTGCTGCTAAACCTCTTTTATGTCAATGCAGTAGGATACTATTTAGAAAATATTCCTGTCCGCAGTAATGGACTTATGGACTAAACATGGCGCAAGACATGTGATCCCAGGTATTCAATTAGTAACAGGGTTGCATGAAATCTATAGGGTGTAGTATGTAGAGACTGCTTTCATGTTGTTAATAAGCTTAAAGGGGTTGTCTCACTACAAGGGCTGCTTTTTATGTCAAAGATCTTGCAAAAACAAGTCACTTTGCAATATATGTCCATTAACAGTGTCTTACCTATTCCTAGATATCCCCTCTTGTATGGGCTGCCTCAGCTCCTTAGGTCGCTATAGCTACAGACCTGTTTGATCTCTCATGATTGGCTGCCAGCGCTGGTTGATATAGCTACAGACCTAGCTTCTACTGCAGCCTAGTGAAAGCCAGTAAACACGCCCCTGAATTCAAAGTGAAATCAAGAAAACAGGACTGAGGTAAGATGAATCAATGTAGTGAGACAACCCCTTTAAAGGGGATTTGCCAAGAGACCATTTAGGTAGGTCTCTCCTTAGTACAGGCAGAATGTCAACAAATCACGCTGAGTCATGAAGCTGCAGGGGAGAGGGGGAGGGGATGAGTGAGGAGTGAGGAATCCAAGGGAGCGTCTCAAAACTTAAGTGAAATAATAAACGGTACAAGAGTGGATTGTCAATACAGCAAGACACAGCCTGATAAACTGCACTGTCAGGAGCCTTATCTGCTAAGATGCTAATGTAATGTAAACAAATCACGGAGCTGAAAGAGAGAGAGACCCACAAAGCCAGAGAATGAGCTGCATAAGCTGCTGCTCCTGTGACATGTTCACTGAAATAAGCAAACTATAACTTGTGGATTCTTTATACAAAAGAGAACACCTATTCTACACAGCAGCTTGAAAGCTTCTTCATGTTGTCTGTCATCAGATAAAGCAGGTACCTAATAACACTACAACTAGTTTATTCTGTATACAAAAGAAAACATATTGCTACCCGGTGCCTTAAAAACTTCTGCAGCTCAGTCTCATCAGATAAGAAGCTCTCTCTGCACAAGCCCGCCCAGCTCTTGTCCGGCCATATCTAATAGACTCTTTGAAGTAACCAAGGGCATGTAAGGAAGGCTGTAGCTCTCTCAAACTGCAATTTTTGTAATCACATATATTTAGAAAAGTGATTAAAAACCCATTTTGGAGGATCCCACGTCAACATTACATCGTGGCAAAACCCTTTAACTGTTAAAAAAATTGTAGAACTGTTTCTAGGTAAGTTTGGCAGCAACAGCCATAGTAACTGTTGTGGGGCCCATGCAGGTCCAAGAACATAGTACCCTTTTGTAGGAAATAACAAGTTGGTGCTTTCTTCTACCTTACACTACTATTTGGGTTCTCTGATATATGACACTACTATTTATGCCATTCATTATTGCTACTTATGCTGTTTCAGTTTCCATTCATTAGGTGGTGGAGCCCTTCTCGTTTTGCTGTGGGGCCCTATGAATACTATTTGCAATCCTAATATTATAGGTTGCTACAGAAAAGTACAAAGCAATTCATTTCAATTGTTTCTGATGCATAGAACCGGAGGATCCTTCAGTACGCCTATGTTCTGACACAAGAATAGTTCCTTAAAGGGGTATTCTCACCACATTAATTATCTTTCGATATGTAGGCAGAGGATACAACTTTTACCAAATGCATTGCTGTTCCTTTCAGAGCTAGAGCACTTCTTGTCTCCTGCTTGTGAACACAGGTTAACCACCACCATGCTCTAGCAGTCCTGGGCTGGATGCTGACATTGCTACCTGCTGTGCCTTGTTAATGTTTCTTACTTACAAAATGTAACCCTTTAGAGCTCTGTAGCTTTGTGTCCTGCTGTTAAAACCCCTTTATTACCAATGTCCCTGTAATGGACTTAGCTAGGAAAAGCAGAGCTGATATGTCAATCACTGCTGTAGAATCACCCCACAGCCTAACCAGGAAGTGGGAGCCTGAAGCTGACTGTGAAGAGCAGGGTCTGTGAAACAAATGGAAAAACCCCATTCAAGTCCTGTAGAAGATATTTGGATTGTATTTTGGAGACAATCTCTGGCTTTCAGGATCTATTTTCTCTGATTTCATTTTAAAATATTAGGCCATATTGATGATATATTCTGTGTGTACACTGATTACAATAATGTAAGTAAACATGGATTGCAAATGTGCTTTCAAAGTAGTGAAAAGGCCTTCAGAACCATTTTCTCTCTTGGGGATATATCTCCTGCCTTATGTTGTCTGTTTTTATTACCAGAGTAGACCTTGTTTGCTTATTGCTTATTATCTTCCAGTGGTATGCACTGTAATGAACAAAAGTAACCCATAACATAAGACCGGGGACATCACTTTAGTTCATGAAGCTGCCTTTAGCCAGAGTCCTTATTCAGAATGTGCTTAATTGAATAAAAACATTACCCTTAATATTATAGGATATGGTTTTCATTAAAGTCTTACAGAACTACCTAATTAAGGTTAAATTAGACCATACCTCATAACATTGCAGATCGCTAAGAGCAATACTTAAAATGTGGTACATTGCCATAAATAAATACTCTATAACAAAATAGGATCTATTCAAATAGCCAATGGCAACTTAACATAACCTAAATAAAACTGTGCTTAATTTACATATCAGGCGACAATAATTAAAGGGTATAATACTATGGTAAATAGACTATAGAGGCTAAAGAATAGTAAGGAAGGAAAGCCGTGTACATAGTGGTTAACACCAGAAGCATGAAGCATGCTGGGGTTGTACAAGAGCCGAACAATCTCTAATTTTCTGTTTATGTAATATATGCATCAGACTAAAAACTATCATTCTTGTTTTAAAACGATAGTACATGTCTGATATTCTGTAATGCTGTAGAATGTTTAGTTGAAAAAGTGATTTCTACAATACAGTTGATATATCTCCCATTGTTAAAAGGAGTAGAGAACCTAACTATTATAAAGCCCTCTGAGTCACATAAATTGAGGCTTTCAAACCCTCCCGTAAGGATTATCTATGCAGACATTGAACTGAATGGCCTAAACACTGCAGTATTGGGAACATGGCTCATAATATATGTACTGTATCCCGAGTGATGACAGAATTAAATTAGCACAAACAAATTAGACTGGGTGAATGAAACTGCACCTTTTAACTGTGTCTGCCAAAGTCTTGCAGCTGGTGTTGTACATCCCAATAATGTACCACAAAGCTTCTGACATAATCAGAGCCACTTGTGAATCAGTGTAATCAAAGAGAAAGACTCTCCCTGATTTGCTATTATAATTTTCCATAACAAACTCCAGGAACCCACATGATTAATAATCACAGCTCTATGGAGGGGCTTCCTTCCACATCTCCCTCATTTAATCTGCACGTTTACGAATTGCCTTTTCGGGGGGATTTATTTTAAGCAAATGCAATCAAAACATCTTGCTTTCCACCCCCAGACTTGACTAGCTAAATTTAGCTCTTGGAAGAAGGTCTAGGGTGGAATCATCACACAAGTGTTTAACTCATACTATCTCATTTAGTAATGGAGACAGATTGAAAGAAACTGCTTGTTTTATGAAGAGTAGAAAATATTATTCCAACCCGTTAAACCAGGGATGAGTTTTTCAAAGACTCAACTGACAAATGTTAAAATATTGGACTGACTAATGAAAGGTCAATATAATTAAGAACTTTAAAGGGGATTTCCAAAATGAAGCATTGATGGCTATCATTAACAGGGTGTTCCCATGAAGTAAATTCCATTGCATAGGTCATCTCTTGGCTAACTGCGAGCTGACCACACAAGAATGAGGAGGGCAGCACTTGCAACCGTCCTCCTTATTCACTTCTATGAGACTTCCGACTATAGCAGAGTCTGTGCGCTGGTTTATATTCTGGAGCGCCCATAAAAGTGAATGAGGAGGACGGCCACAAGCGCTGCCCTTCTCATTCTCATGCACTGTGCAGTAGACTTTGCTTCATGGGAACACCCTTTTAAGATTATTCAAAGGGATCCAACATGCAAGGGGAATGATGGTCACTGAAACACTGTGGCACCTTTACTGTGGTAACTGGTACAAATATGTTCTTAATTATGTGGCAGGGATGAACTGCAGTAGTAAATTCATCCAAAAGCACATGACAGAGCTCTACCAGGTGCCACAAGTTATTTTATTCATTTAAAAAGTACTATTATATAAAAAATCGCTGTACAGAGATTGTGGGCTTTTTTCCCTGTCCACATTTAGACTCAAGGTTTAAATTCCAGATTAACCTACCTGTACGTTATTGGAATTTGGAGGAAATCGTACCTGGAGGAATCTCACACAAACATAGGGAGAGCATAAAAAATCCTTGCTAACCACTGAGCCACAGTATTGCCCAACAATGATGCTCCAGCATTTCAGATACCACTAAAGTCCCATTGTTCTGCTTAGTGACTAGGCTTTTGACTCATCCAATAATAGATAGTAAATTCCTGTGAGTGGGGACATGACACACAGTGGCGTAGTTGGAGTGCAGGCGGTCCACCATTGACAACACTCTTAGGGGCGGCACGGCCATGCTTGTCAAGTTCCCTAGAATGTCCTAGAGACTCTTGCAAAAAGAGGAGGCCTCCTGGACACCTGGAAGAGTTGACAAGTCTTTAAAGCGCCTTTTTTGCAGCATACATATTATTTTGGTAACTGCACATGACCTAGGCTAATATTTATCTACATTGGGTTTGTTCACTTTCTCGGATTGGTACAACAGAGGTTTTTGCAAGTCTTTTATTGGGATTTTAGTTATTCACATCCCCAATCACAGCCACAATCGTATGTGTGGTAATGATGCTGCTGTAGCAAATTTGGAGTCCAACAAGAGATCAAATGACACAGTTTGCAATTATGTTTGCAAATATAGCAAATATGTTCATAGCACTTTAAGCACTTGCACTTTAGTAAGCTACAAAACAGCAACATGCTGAATTAATGAATAACCTGAACCATAATTGTGCTGGACTTGAATAGAGTGGGTCCGGAGCCTAGTCAATCTTCTGCTATTCTTCTTATATATTCACCGGGGGTGCAGACCCTTAGGATTTTGAGGTTGCTACCACCAGGACCCCAGTATTAAATCCGATAGCAAAGTAAGTATTCTTTGCCAAAAAAGCAAGAAAGTGGCTGGGCGCATTACTTTGCGCTTAAAAACCCAGCACACATGTAGTTTGGCAGTCTACACAGCAGACGTGCTGTGTGTGACAGCATATTACCAGCAGTGAAATGTTCAACTGAGACCTAGCAGAGATGTTTGAAGCATATTATGGCGCTTATTGCCTTTAAGAAGGTAAGCCTGGCTGTACCAATATGATGATGCGTTATCTATTGCATTTCTTGGCAATGTAAGTAAATCACATTTTTCTTATATTTGCAACATTCTATTTGGAATTACCTGCTACGTCGAACTTCCAAGTCTTCATGTGTCTCATTCTTTTTGCGTTGGTTTTCCATTTAGTGAACCTTATGGACTTCTTGTTTTGGGTCTGTTATGTGGTTGGTTTTCGCAATTTTTTTTTGAGTGATTTTTTGTTAGACCAGTTTTTTTTACATCGATTCATCTTAATGGTCCTTGGCTCTTCTACTGTCTGTTATCATTTATGTCCACAAAATAATTCCTTGTATATGGTGGTTCTTCTTCACTATTTAAACCAATACAGGATTTTGTTGTCCTCAAATCATGCTTATTCTATTGTCCCCTGAGGATATCTGTATGAACAATGAGTCGTATTGAAACATTTTGGGATGGGATTTGAGGGAAATTTATGGTCTTATAGGACTTCAGAGGTAGGTTCCTGGCAGGGATGCTCTGTTTGGGGCGAATCACCTGGATTGTGCAAGGTAGAGGTAATATATACTGTAACTAGGGGTTTCTAGGGTTAAATCTCCTACCCTTTGGTGTTTTTGTGCCTTTGAATGGGTCTTCTGTTTGTGTAAACTGGAATATTATTCACTTGTAGGTGGCCTTATTTTAGGTATTTATTACTAAAAGTTATATTTTAGGTCTTCCCTTTATTTTTTGAGTACCACCAGGACCCAACTGACAGCTAACCTGTGGATGAAAGAGTACAATGGAGAGAGAAATCAGCTGGGATCAGACATGCAGAGTTAAGTAGTCAAGTGTGAAAGATCTTCTTTGGTCAAACATATGCCAAGTTCAGAACACAAGAGTGAGACAAGAGCAGATGTCAGATGTATGCATGATTCGAAACACATGAGAAAGGAATAATAGAGATCAGGAAATCTGGAATATACACAGGCTCAAGCAGGCCCATAGAGGAGGAGGGGAAACCCCCAGTGTGCTCAATGGCATGATGGGACTCTTTGCATAACAGGCCTGAAGCTGTTTTTCAGGAAGAAAGGCAGAGTAAGAGAGGCAGAAAGCAAGAGACAGAGTGAAAAAGTCATGTGCAATCACGTACAGTAGCTGTAGGTTGGACCCCAAGAATCAACCTTATCGGAGGGCCCAAGACTCCCCTGTATGATAGTCCCTGGAGTCGATTGCTAAGGTCTTAACAATCGACTTGAGGCCTTAACAACTGGCTTAACAACCGACTGGAGTCCATGGAGTCGATTGCTAACTCTTATCAACTGACTTGTCTTGAGGCCTTAACAACCGGCTTAACGACTGTTAGCGACTTCACAACGCAGTAAATTATGTGTCCCCCAGTGAAGGTAAAAGGGTCCCCCAGTAAGTTATACGTCCTCTAGTAGGTGGTTATATACTTTGTATATCTCCCAGTAGGTAGGTGTGTAGTTTATATGTCCCCCAGCAGGTATATAGGCAGGTTATTGATCCCCCAGCAGGTATATGGGCAGGTTATGGGTCCCCTAGCCGGTATATAGGCAGGTTATTGATCCCCCAGCAGGTATATGGGCAGGTTATGGGTCACCTAGCAGGTATATGTGCAGGTTTATGGATCCCCTGTAGGTATATAGGCAGGTTTTGGATCCCCCTGTAGGTATATAGGCGGTTTAGGTCCCCCAGCAGGTATTATGGACGGGTTAGGGAAATCCCCCAGCGGGGAATATTGGCGGGGTTTATGGATCCCCCAGCAGGTATTTTGGCAGGTTATGGATCCCCAGTAGGTATTATAGGCAGGTTTAGGTCCCCCAGCAGGTATATAGATAGCTTATAGGCCCCCACAGCACGTGTATAGATAGGTAGGTTATAGGCCTCACAGCACATATGTAGGTAGATTATAGCTCCTCCCTGCACGTATATAAGTAGATAATAGCCCCTCCCTGCACAAATAACAGTAGATAATAGCCCCCTCCTGCACATATAACAGTAGAAAATAGCCCCCCTCCCTGCACCAATAACAGTAGATAATAGCTTCCCTCCCTGCACATATAACAGTAGATAATAGGCCCCCCTGCACATATAACAGTAGTTAATAGCATCCTCCCTGCACATATACAGTGATTATAGCTCCTCCCTGCACATATTAAGTAGATAATAGCCCCCCTCCTGCACATATAACAGTAGATAATAGCCCCCCTCCTGCACATATGACAGTAGATAATAGCCCCCCCCCTGCACATATAACAGTAGATAATAGCCCCCTTCTGCCATTTTTAACAATAGATATAATAGCTCCCCCCTGCAACATATGACAGTAGATAATAGCCCCCCTCCTGCACATAATAACAGTAGATAATAGCCCCCATCTTTTGCACATATAACAATAGATAATAGCCCCCCCTCCCTGCACATAAAACAGTAGATAATAGCCCCCCTCTCTGCACATATAACAATAGATAATAGCCCCTCCCTGCACATATAACAATAGATAGCCCACCCTCCCTGCACATACTGTATGACAGTAGATAATAGCACCCCTCCCTGCACATATAACATTATATAATAGCCCCCCCTCCCTGCACATATGACAGTAGATAATAGCCCCCTTCCTGCACCTATAACAGTAGATAATAGTCCCTCCCTGCACATTAACAGTAGATAATAGCCCCCTCCTGCACATATATAAGTAGATAATAGCCCCCCCTCCCTGCACATATGACAGTAGATAATAGCCCCCCCCCCCTCACATTTTAACAATAATAATAGCCCCCCTACCTGCACATTTAACAGTAGATAAAAGCCCCCCTCCCTGCACATATAACAGTAGATAATAGCCCCCCCTGCACATTATAACAATAGATAATAGCCCCCCCGCACATATAACAGTAGATAATACCCCCCCTCCCTGCACATATAACAATGATAATAGCCCCCTCCCTGAACAAATAACAATAGATAATAGCCCCCCTCCCTGCACATATAACAGTAGATAATAGGCCCCCCTGCACATATAACAGTAGATAATAGCCCCCCCCCCCCTGCACATATAACAATAGATAATAGCCCCCCCTCCTTGCTAAATAAACAATAGATAATAGGCCCCCCCCCCCTGACATATGACAGTAGTAATAGGCCCCCAGCATGAATAGAGCAAATTTTAAATTACCTGTACAGCACTCATCTGACCTCGCTCCCCGCTGCTGTCGCTGCTCCCGGTCTTTTCTTCAGCGGTGTGACATCACCAGGCCGCGCGCGGGCAGCGTGAGGGACGCGCACACCCCCCCGTGCACTCGACGCGCACAGAGCCGCATCCGGGCTCCCGGCCACAGAGTACTCTGCGGAGCCCCTCTCTTCCGCCAAAGCATCAAAATGTATGTGCGTCCGGCGGACGCACATTTCAGTTAGTCCGTGCCGTCGCCAAGGTCCTAAGCCCCTAAGCCGATAGCTTAGCGACTGGAAGCGGCTTAGGACCATAACGATCGGCGGTGGCGGATAGCGGCGGCGCCGGGGACTACTGTATGACACTGATTATACAAAAGCCAGAATAATCAGACATAGGAAGTACAAAGCTGTCAGTTTATACTGGGTAGCAAAAATGATGCCAGTGTACAGAACAAGTACAATCCATTAACAACCACTAGATGCAGAAAACACAAGGCAGCCACAAAGCTAAAACAAAATACTCTATAACAGAGTGGCATGGCTGCTGTTATTATGGAGGAGTCCAGGGTTTAAGCCCAGATTAGCTCAAATCCTGATAGCAACCCTACTTTAGAACCTCATACTTATAGCCATATTATCAAATGAGGCTGTAAAAGGTCTCCCATTGAAGTGCATGAGGGCCTCTATTCTACATGCCTCTCAATTCACATGTAGATTTTATATTTGTACGGACTATGAAAAATGCCCTACCACCTGCATTATGTATGGAGGTTTTCTAGCATAGAAATAATGAAAATAGCTTGTTACATATAATACAGTGGCACATGGAGGTTCTATGGCTCCAAAGTGGATGGCAGTGTGGGGAAAAGGTTCAGAAAATCTATTCTCTCTTTATCTCCCTGTAAACAAAGGATGACATTGACTTCTATTGTAAAGTGTTTAGCACTTGCTCTGCAACCTTTGCTGAAGTGGACATGGAGTTCTATGACCAACAAATCCTGTGAATGATGGATCCTTTATTTAGGTGTCACTTTTTCTTGTAATCCTACCTGTGATGATTATGAGGAGAATGCTGAAAGAAAATCTCTACAAAAAAATTGAGGTCAAAATTTTTTAACATTTTATTAATAAAAAATTTAAAAATTTTTTAATTTATAGCCCAACATTTTCCGCGGGCACTTTACAATTTGGGGGGAAAAACGTACAGACTTTACCCCTTTTAAAAAACTTACAGTGAGGGCCCTGCTCGCAAGAGTTAACAATCTTTTAAAGGGTGTACGGGAGAGACGGGGGTTGAAGTCTAAAATTTAAAAAATTGGTCCACCCCTGTGGAAATAAATATTTTTTTTTTTTTTACAAAAAATTTGGGAAATGAACTTGCCACCATAAAGTAAAAATCATATACAGTTAAGTCCCCGAAAATGAGATAGTGCGTTTGGGGGGGGGGAGGGGGGGGGGGGGGTGTTAGCATTAGGGATTTTGGTGGGGCCCAGAGGGGGGGAAAAGGGGGATGTATTCTCGGGCCCCCCTTTTTTAAAGCTATGGGTTTTTCGGGTGTCCCTTTGATCGCCCGGGGAAGCTTTTCCAAGAACGGGTTTCCCCGCAGGGTTAAAGTCGGGGAAAACGGGGCATGGGGGTTTGGGAAATGTTTGATGATGAACCCTGAAAACCAATCAGCAGAGGGAGGGGGGGAGCGGGGGGGTTTGGGGGGTGGGACAAGATGAGGGGAGGAGATGTAGGGAGGAGCAGGTTCTGGAGGCTTTATGATTTGAGATTGATGATTTTTTTGTTGTATCCTGTACGGGATAGGCAGCCAGTGCGGGTGATTTGAAAAAGGGGGGAAACCCACCCATTTTATAGCAGCTGGAAAAAAAAGGGCCCAACCCTGGCTGCGGGCTTTCGGGGGACAGTTTGGGAAGGGGGGAAGACTTTGCCCCAGGGGAGACCGATAAGAAAGGAGTTACAGTGTCGAACGAAAATTTGAAAAAGAGCAACAATGAGAGTTTGATTGTTTCCACAGTGAAAAAAGGACGGATTTGGAGATGTTCTTGAGGTGCAGGTGAAGGAAACGGGCCCAAGGGGTTGGATATATGGGATGAAGGACAATCGGAATCTAGTATAAAAAGGGACAGCAGGCCCGCTGCCTAGGAATTGGGGGGGCAACCCCCAATGAGAAAGAAGGGGCAGGGTAAGGTCTGTTAGTAAATGGGGGGATGACTAGGGAAATTTCCCGTTTTAGGGGAGGGGGAAGTTTTAAAAATACAAGGGGGGCCCTTGATGTCCCGAGAAAGAGACAGGGACCGCCTTTGGTTTTTTTTTAAGCAGAGCAGGAGTGATGTCCTCGGGGAGGAGGTGTTATAATTGGGTTTTCATCACGTAGAGATGGTACTGGACAGCCAAATTTTACTGATGGTTTTGGGCCAAAAGGGGGGCTTATCGATTGAGAAAGAGGGGAGGACCCAAAAACCCGGAAACCCTGAGGAAAACCCCGGGGCAGCAAAAGGAAAAGGAGAAGAAGTAGAACCGGAAAGAGACACTGAAAAGGAGGTTTTTAAAAAAGGTTTAAAATTAAAAAAACCAAATTTGAACGTGTCCTTTGGAGGCCAATGGTGCTGAGCCCTGCTTTAAAAGGGGAATTTGGGGGATCAACATGTCCCAAAAGTGCTGAGAGGGTCCAAAAAAAAGAAAACAACAATGAGGTTTTCCCCCTTTAAAATTTAGCCCGTTAGGAAACATTGGAGCTTTTAGTTAGAGCCTTTTTTGTGGAGCGTAGGGGGCGGGGGAAAACCCATTGCAGGGGGATGAGAAAAAGTTATTTTGAGAGATTGGGGGGATTAGGGCCCAGATTAAAACCAAAACGTTTTTCCCGGAGTTTGGAATGAAGGGCAGGTTAGAGACGGTCGGGTATTTAAACACGCAAAGGGGTGGGTCCAGAAATGGGGCTTTTTTTCAGTAAGGGAGGGGTTTTGGGCAGCATGTTTAAAAAAGGGAAATAGGGGAAAAATCCCCGAGGAGGAAAGGGTTTCAGATTTCAAGGGTTAAAGTTTTAAGATGATAGCCCGGGGGAAAAAAGACTGGACAAGGGGGGAGGGGTGGGGGCACTAAACAGGTGGTTGGGTTGGGGGGCAAAACGCAGAAGGGCCGGGGCCCCTTCTTCTTCTTCGGGGTTTAAGGGGGTGAGAGTAGGGTGGGGGAAAGGCCCGGGGGGGGGGAACCAAAATTTTGGGTTTTAGCTTGGGGTTTGGATGAGAAAGTTTTTGGGTGGATTTTTGTCAAATTTTTTTTCTTTTAAGTGATTTTCCTGGTTCCTTTAGCATGGAAAATCAAAAGACTAGGGCCTGAGTTTAGGAGCCTTTAGAAAGAAAGGGGTCAAGTCTCCCGAAACCCCCGCACTGTCCCCCCCCAGCCAGCTCCCAAGGGTTCGCTTTACCCCCCACGCGGCCCCCATGACTACTACTGGCCTTTTCCCGGACAATTTTTGCCCAAAAGCAAATCATTTTTGGTAACCCAAGTAACTGCTCTGGTTGAGCATTTTTAATTGTCCTCAATAGGGCCAAAAAATGTTACGCTTTTTTATTTAACCAGCCATGGGTCTACTTGTTGAATAGGGTTTAAAAGGATTATTTTTGGAATCCTGCTGATGGGTTGATTTATGGTGCATTTAAAACCCAAATTTTATAACCACCAGAACTTTGTAAAAAGGGGGTGGATTTTGGGGTCCAAAAAAGGGGTTTTTGGGTTGTTTTGTTTAAAGGGTTTGGGAAAGAGGGGGGTTTAAATATTTTTTTTTTTGGCCCCTGTTTAAGGGCAGTTTTGATAAGTCCTGAGCATTTTAAAATTTTTAAATGGAAAATTCCCCGCGGGAGCCCCTTTGAATTCCTCCACAGACCCCTCCGCACATCGGACATCGCGCAGATGGGGAGTCTGAGGTGTGTGCCCTGGGTGTGGGTGTTGACTCTGGTGGTGCGGTTTTGTGAGCGGTGCCAAAGTGTCCCGGGTGGGGGGGGAAAGGAAGTTTCATTATAACGGTTTTGGACGCCAGGTCAGGGCAGGAAGGGAGGAGATTGGGGGGCCCCTGGGAAATGTTTTGGGGATCGTGAAAATTCCCGGGGTGTTCAAGAATGGATATTTTTTGAATGGGAGCGGGGAAAGGTTTGTCCAGAGTGGGGTTTAGAATTTTGTAATAGTGGAAGGAAAATAAAAATTGTGATTTAGAGAAAAGTGTAAGGGGGAAATTTTTTAAAGTTTTGAGATTGAGGAACGGTTTTTCAAAAAAACCGATCAAAAGAGTTCCAACCCCTTTTGGGGGGGGAGAGTTTGTAAACGCGAGAGGCCAAAGAGAAGAGGGTTTGTTTAAAAGGGTCTGAGGGGGCAGAGGGGGACATTGGGGCATCAATTGGGATGTTAAAAAAACCCATGATGAGAGTGGGGATTTCAGTAGAGAGGAAGTGAGGGAGCCAGGCAGCAAAATGATCCAGAAACTGACGGGGTGAGCCGGGAAGACTGTACACAACCGCGACTCGGAGGGAAAATGGCTGAAAGAGTCTGAGGTTGTGGACCTCAAAGGAGGGGAAAGTGAGTGAGGGTGCAGGAGGAAGGACCTGGTAAGTGCAAGTGTGGAGAGTGAAGTATGCCAACTCCTCCAACCCGGCCTGTTCTCAGGTCTGGGGTGTGGGTGAAGTGTAGTCCTCCATAGGAGAGAGCGGCAAGGGAAGCGGTGACAGATGGCTGGAGCCATGTTTCTGTGAGGGCTAGCAGGTTGAGGGAGTTGGAGAGAAACAGGTCATGAACAGCAGTGAGTTTGTTGCAGACGGATCGGGCGTTCCACAGAGCACATTTAAAAGGGACTGGAAAAGATGTACAGCGAATAGCAATTAGGTTAGCAGGGTTTCTATGGGAGGAGGAGGTGGGATGAGCAGTAATGGAGGGTGGGCCGGGGTTAGAGAGATGTCACCTGCAGCAAGAAGCAGGAGAAAGAAAAGATACAGCAGATGGTTCAGTGATGAGTATGAGCGGCGTTTGTGCAGCAAATATGTGAGCAGGGGTTTGTGGTATTTGAAAAGGGAAAGGAGAGTGTGTGATGAACACATGGGTGAGGGAAGGAGCGAGGCGCTGATGTGGATAAGATTCTCAGGGGCAATAACTGGGTGGTAAGCTAGGAGGTAGATGGCTGCAAGATAGACAGCAATACTGAGCATGGTGAATAGGGTATTTGTTTTTTTGAGAAGCCTAGATACTTACAAGAAAAGGCGTTCCTCCTAGCCCCCTTCGGCCCACTTCCGGTCTAATTTTGGTTTTTATATTAATTAGTCTATTCAAATGAAAGACATGTTACATAGCTGAATGCCATTTAGCCCATATAAGTTATCCTCACATACAGTATAGGTGGTCATGTACTTCCGGGGTTTGGATGAACCCTCACTTAAGTTACCACTGTATCCTCTCTGTGCAGGCTCAAAAGAAGACATGAGGGGAAAGTGGAAGAGAAAAATAGAGATGCTCATATATTCATATATGATATATATACAGCATCTCACAAAAGTGAGTACACCCCTCACATTTGTATACAGTAGATATTGATCTGATACAATGTAAGTAGTCAGTATACAACTTGTATAACATTGTAAATTTGGAGTGCCCTCAAAATAACTTAGCACACAGCCATCAATGTCTAAACTGCTGACAACAAAAGTGAGTACACATCTCAGTGAAAATGGACAAATTGTTCCCAAAGTGTCAACATTTTATTTGTCCACCATTATTTCAGCATTGCCTTTACTCTCTTGGGCATGGAGTTCACTAGAGCTTCAGGTTGCCACTGGAATCCCTTTCCACTCCATGATGACATCATGGAGCTGGTGGATGTTAGAGACCTTGCGCTTCTCCACTTTATGTTTGAGGGTGCCCCACAGATAGGGTTTAGGTCTGGAGACAAGCGAGACCATTCCAATACCTTTACTCTTATTTTCTTTAGCAAAGCAGTAGTTGTCCTGGAGGTGTGTTTAGGGTCATTATCACAATGGAATACTGCCCTGTGGCTCAGTTTTTGAAAAGAGGGGATCATGCTCTGCTTCAGTATATAAAATTACATGTTGTCATTCATGGTTCCCTCAATGAACTGTAGCTCCCCACAGCTGGCAGCATTCATGCAGCCCCAAACCATGACACTCCTACCACCATGCTTGACTGTAGGCAAGCACACCTGTCCTTGTACTCCTTTCCTGGTTGCCGCCACACACGCTTGACACCGTCTGAACCAAATAAGTTTATCTTGGTCTCATCAGACCGTAGGACATACTTTCTGTAATCCATGTCCTTAGCCTGCGTCTCTTCAGCATACTATTTTCGGGCTTTCTTGTGCAACATCTTTAGAAAAGGTTTCCTTCTGCGATGACAGCTATACAGACCAATTTGATGCAGTGTGAATCATATGGTCTGAGCACTGACAGGCTGATCCCCAACCTCTTTAACCTCTGCTGTAATCTCTGGATATGACGCTGAGCATGTGCACCCAACTTGATTAGACTACCATGGTGAGGCCTGTTCTGAGTGGAACCTGTCTTATTAAACCACTGTATGGTCTTGGCTACCGTGCTGCAGCTTAGTTTTAGGGTGTTGGCAATCTTCTTATAGCTTAGGACATCTTTATGTAAAGCAACAATTCTTTTTTTTTAGATCCTCAGAGAGTTCTTTGTCATGCGGTGCCATGTTGAACATCCAGTGAACAGAGATTGTGAGAGTGATAACACCACATTTAACACAGCTGCTTTCCATTCACACCTGAGACCTTGTAACCTAATGAGTCAAATGACACTGTGGAGTGAAAGCGATAAATTGGGCACAATTTGTCCATTTTCACATAGCGGTGTACTCACTATTGTTGTCAGCGGTTTAGACATTGATGGCTGTATGTTGAGTTATTTTGAGAACAATATCACAATTTTCCATAGGCAATCTTCAACCCCTTTTAGTCGCTACAGATTGGTGTTTAACCATCAAACTTTATTTATTACATTTTTACAAAAGAAAAGAGCCTATTGCTAATTGTATTTGTGTTTTGATGAGACACCCCACCATCACAGCCAGGACATTTCTCCAAAGATGTTGAGTTATTTTGAGGTCACATCAAATTTAAACTGTTACACAAGCTGTACACTGACTACATGATATTGTATCAAAGTGTTATATCTTCAGTATTGATCCATGAAAAGATATAGGGCGACATGTATGAAGCTCGCCACGTCGGGGCGCACCTTTCCGCCTAAGATTCGCCGTCCGAGGAGGTGCACTCATACATGCGGGGAAAAGTTCCCTGCGCCTCGCCAGTGTGTGGGGGCACAGTGCGGGGACAATTCCTTATGTAGCGCCGGTCTCGGCGACAAACGCGTTGTTAGGGATTTAACTGATTTATTTTTAGAGAAGGTTTAAGCTCTTTATCTGATAATGATTTACACTTAATAAAAATGATTTTTTTATTCATACTCCATGCCGCACGGCGCTGAGCGCCGAGATTGCATTGCGCCCATCTCTCCATAGACTACAATGGGAGAAGTAGCTCGCGTTCTGATTGGCTGGGATAGCCAAGCCCCCGCTAGCTCAACCAATCAGCTCTTTTCAGCATTTTTACTGTATTTTGAACTGTCCCGCTTTTGATTTTGATTGGTTCTAACTTCTCCATAGGCTATAATGGGTCCCTGTCGCTCCTATTCTGATTGGCCGAGATAGTCAAGCCCCCAGTAGCTCAGCCAATCAGCTCTTTTCTGCATTTTTACTGTATTTTGAACTGTCCCACCTTTGATTCTGATTGGTCAATAGTTCTCCATAGGTTTTAATGGTTCACTGTCGCTCCTATTCTGATTGGCAGGTTTCTGCCGACCAATGAGAATAGCTTTCCAATATCCGAATTCTTGATGTAGCGCCGTTCTAGATTTTTGGAAAGGGATTTTTTTAATGTATTTTTTATTTTTGAGGTTTGAGCTCTTTTTCTGAGAATGTTTTCCGCCTTTATAAAGGTGATTTTTTGGGAATCATACTCCATGCTGCACGGAGCGGAGCGCCGAGATTTCTCTTGCGATCTCGCATGTTCCTCGCATGTTCCGTTCTTGCTTCACTTCGCCTCCGCCGGAGCATTTAGACCAAAATAAACTAGGTCTGACTGTCGGAGCTGCCGAGCGCTGCATTGCGCCGTGCTTTGGCGAGCCGCGATCCTACATGCCTCTGGGTTTTCGAGCGTGCCGCGTCCCGCCCCGGAACGCCTACACCGCGCCCACACCGCGCCCACTGCCCGCCCCTTCATGCGGGGCGCAGCTGAAAGTGGTGAACGCTGCGCCTAACACTGCATCCCTGCGTCCGACAGGGGGATTCGGGCTGGGAGGCGCAGTTTACTCCTAAAAACAGGCGAAAAGCCCATTCATACATGTCGCCCATAATATTTACAAAAATGTGAGGGGTGTTCTCACTTCTATGAGATACTGTTTGCATATACACATGGAGGCAGTACAGTAGTACAGCTACAAACTTGACACACGATACACTAAGAAATGTGGTTGAACGACCACTTGTCGCGCTAAGGCATTAATATATGCGGGCTACTAGAGAGGGATGTGACCGATAATTGTTTATACTGTAGAGGACACTGTGTCCAACACTCACTAACCAGGGGTGAGGGTTGAGGAAGAACAATGCCGCTCACTCACCAGTTCATTCTAAACTCAGTCAGCACCCATATCAAAGTTATGTGGCTGGTACTAAGTGTGGATGAAGAGAGGAAGCCATCTCATCCTGACTCACTCCAAGGTGCCCTGCGTTCATCAGTGTATGGATGGATATTTATATATATTGATTGTAGTAGTTGTCCTAGGACAAGAACTCTGCCCTTAAGTGAATGCATTTTCTATTACATTCACCTCCCTGGGATGGCATATCTACTAGTTAGCGTGTTTGAAGAAAAAACAAACTCTCCACTCCAAACAGGTCTCAGTGACTTCTGCCTGCTCCTTGAGCAATTATTTCCGGGTGTGTATCCAGCATGTAGGTCCGGAGATAGCCCATGGATCCAATGGGTTAAGCCTTAAGCAAAACAATGAATGTTCTCCGGGTCCATCATAAAACAATATTTTTATTCCATTCCTTTAAAAATGCATATCAGTGCATATCAGCAAGAAACTGGCAGTTTCTTGCTGATATGCACTGATGCATTTTTAAAGAAATGGAATAAAAATTTTGTTTTATGATGGAACCGGAGAACATTTATTGTTTTGCATATCTACTAGTTAAGTATAACCATTTAAAAAGCTCAGGCTAGTGATTAATGCAGTTGTGGTACATTAAGAAGCCCTTTGTATGGATCAAGCTGCCACCCCACATGCTGTCTCATTTTAGTTTTGCTTTTTTATTGCCTTGTGTTTTTGTTTTTATCATGGAAAAGGTAGGAATAGCACTAACTGCATGAAGATTTTAGAACATGATAGAAAATCTACTGGTGCCATATTGATTACTTCTCACCAATGGAAGAGATCAATATTCCCCCCTTCCAACTCATTGCCCATAAGCCTGATTGTAAGTATAGATGAGGCTCTCTTAAGAGACTTGATATAATTGATCTAAAAATACATGAAAAGCTATTGTCTTTTTATCTCGGGTTTTTGGTGTAGCATAAAATTGTAGCAGACGCTGTTAGTCACTGTTTTGATGCTTAGAAAAACAACATCAGAGGGTGTCAGACTGAAATCTGTCTGTTAACAGAGTGGTGAAGACACGTATTCAGCACTAGCTGCTAAAATTCTCGGCACATACTGAGATTTTTCACAGCGTTCTTGTAATGCTGATTTCTATATTACTGAACAATTCTCATATGTCACCTTTAAACTGAATGTTTTTTACAACAATGCTTTGTCCTTTGGTTGTCTCAATAACTCCTACTCAATAACTTGGATTATAATTACATCTTCAATACAGTTTATACCTCAAGTGCACATTTACTGACAGGAATTATACAGCAAGGCTAAGTTACCTTATTCTGAAATGGCAGCTACAGAAAGAGGAATGAGTTTTTGAAAAATGTATTACATTAGAAAACAACCAAACAACCAATTAGGCATCATGCCTGCAGCTCTGTACAGCACAATATTACAGAAAAGTTCTCTTCTAAAAGCAGTACACTTTGGGGAGAACTCCTCTATAATATCACATCCTATAGAGAATGTCACTATTTATATGGAATCCAACAGAAAAGCCCTGCATGTCTCTGTATAAAGTGTAGAGGCATAAGAAAGGTCAGTGTGGCACCATAGATTTCCGAGGGGGTCCTATTACGTCTCTGTACAACCTGGTGGTTGTACAGAACACTAATAAGGTAGTGTATATTACATATAGCGTAGAGTAGAGGTTCAGATTATGATCCCACTTGTATTTTCTCCTTTCTAATCACTTAAATGGATGGTCTCACCACATAAATTAGCTTTAAACATGCAGGCAAAAGTAAGTAAAGAGTAATGCCAAATACATTGCTGTTCTTAAAGGGGTTTTCATACCTGGTTTGTCCTGCTTCAGCTTTCAGTGTGTTCAAAAGGGTGTGTGTATGCTTTGTTTGAACTGCATTTCATGTGACCCAGCAAGCTTGACATCACCATACCTTTCTTTACAGTGTGCTCACTCTAGACAAACAAAGGTCTGTTTATGTAAAGAGCTGAGAGTAGATACAGTGTAACTGAATGATTAGCACTTCTGCCTTTAAGCATAGGGCTCCTAGGTTCAAATCCCTGCAGGAACAAAACATGTGATTTTTTTTTCTGTGTCAGTTCACATACTTGATTAAGGTTTCTTTTTATTTATCTGCACTGTTACACTAATTACAAAGGAGTGCAGGGGACAAGAGTCGAATGACAGCAACTAGGGTTGAACAATCACTCATCAGTGAATGTGTGTGATTACTAGGCAGGAAAGAGATTGACAGTTACTGCTTGAAAGCAGAGGTGTTGTCTGAGCATGTGCGGCCTGGACTGAGGAGCTCTCCTCACTGGTCGCCTCCCCTGGAGACGAGCTGTACACTATGGATCACTAAGGTAGCAGCTAAAACAAAAATCCTCCAGAATTTTTAATAATGATGAATGGTGAAAATGTTGATTAGTTAATTTCCAACTTCCCACATCAATTTTACTTCATGGTAAAACCCCTTTAATTTGCTTCATTTCAGAGTTTGAGCAGTTGTTATCTCCTGCTTATTTACAGGGAAGCTTCTATAGTTAGCGACTACCTATCTCTGTTCTAGCAGTGGCTGGGCTGGTGAGGTCACACCCTTTTATGTCTTATCAGTAAGATGGAACTTGCTTCTCAGTCTCTGTTCTTATCTTTCTAATGAGAAAAACTTTAATTCTTAGGGCCACATGTATGAAAACTGTCTAGGTCTAAAACTCACTTTGTTGTCAATAGCAACCAATGAGAAGCTCCTTTCTTTTTTTCCCGACACTTTATGAAGGAAAGGAGCGCTCTGAGGGTTGCTTTTAAAAAACAAAGTATTTTAGACCTAGACAGTTTCCATACTGTGGCCCTCAAGCTACTGCCCCTGGAAACAGTTTTGTCTATCGGGTTTTGGGCCCCGCAATAACAATTATTTTAAAATACACAACGAAATCACCCACAACATTCTTGGCAGCATGTACGTTTTTCTCTTTCATTGATCTCCCTCTCATGACAAATAGAGATCTGCTATCGGAGACATCACACATCATGCTTGGACAGTGACATTGTTTTTCACAACCTCTCTATCAGTAAATTCCTTGTAACAGCCTCAGGAATAGTAGGTAGCAGAGCTGAAAGGTCATTTACTGCTGTAGACCCACCCAAAACCGCAAGAAAAGTGTGACCTAGGGGTTTTAAAGATGAAAATAGATAAAAGAAATAACCCTTTTAAAGGGTTTTTCCCTTTTTATAAAATGCCTATCAGACAGTATAAAATAGGAAAAAAAATCCTCACCTTTAAAAACAACTCTGGTCCAGTGTTGCCACCAGTCCTGGTGCACCTGTTGATGTCGTCACAATCAGTGCTCATCTGATACTGCAGAAATCAAGGCCCTTTAAATAATGCGCTATATTTTCGGGAAAAACAGCTAGGGTGTGAATAGCGCAACACAAAAACAAAAAAATATGTCATCACCGGGACTAAGTAATACACTGGAACGGAGTGGGTTTAAAATGTTTTTTTTTTTCTACTTTATACCCTCCCCGACTGAATAGCATTTTATAAAAATGGAACACCCATTTAAAGATCTTTCTCCAGCCATGTGTGCTCAGGCTACATATATGTCTATATGTAACTCATCAGATGGTTAGAAAATGCAAAAAAAACAAACACTTTATTTCTAAAGGAAACCCTCTAAATCAAAGTACTAGGTTGTCCAATAATGGAAAGAGTATCACCAGTTATACCCAGTCAGCAGTTTTGATTGGTGTTATTCCAACGCTGAACCCCCAATTTGATATTTGGGAAAACACGGCAAAATGCTCCCCAAATTTGCTATTACCTTTAACTTTTTCTGCTTTCCCTTTTTTTTTGGGGGAAAGCAGAGAAAAATTGTGTATGAGGTCATGTTCTACACCTCAAAGATAACCAACCCCACATCTCCTTGAAGAGAGGGCATTATAATCTGCACCCAGAACTTCGCTAAACTTTCTAACACTAAACTATCTGTCCATGTAAACCCAAAATGCAATATTCTATACTCTACTGTCACACCTATCTAATATTAAAAGAAAAAGATGTTCCCCAGCCAACCATGTTCATCTAGTTTGTCTGTCTCTCAGGTCATGTATATTGTTATATTAAATAATCAAGTGATATATTTTTGCAATTTTACTGGTTTATGTGTATAAATTACTACCATGAAATCTATTGTTATGTATTTTGTCTGGGACAGGTGTCAGTAATATACAGATGTTATATCCTTATGTATACCAATATGATATCACATTTTTATCCCTGGGAGATATAAGTGATGTGTGCGCACATTTTTTTCTTTGGATATTTTGGTATTTTAATGTATTATTTTGTAATATTAAAAAACAATTTAAATTTGTTTTCCATATACATCTTTGTAGGTCTTTTTTGTTTATTATATTAGTAGCTGATATATTAGGTAATATGTATGTAGAATTGTTCCAAAGTGAGGATAGTAAAATAACCATATTTTTTTCACTTGCAGTGACAGTGCCAAATGCTCATCATCTCCAAAGAAAGACGCAACACAGGAGAAACTAAATGGAAATCTAGAGAATGGGGGTACAATGGGAAGGCTCGGGGGAGAGCTAAGCCCGTGCCATCACCATAGGTAAGAGTACAAGAAATGGAATGGTAAATGTACCAAGTAATACTATGAGTCATCTAAACGTTGCAATTTAAAGGTATCGACTGACATATGTTAATGACCTATTAAACAAAAATCATTTTTATGACCTGACACTGAAACAAGTAATAGTATTACACTTAAGTGTTATTGAAATTACATGAGTTCTAAGCCCATTCATCTTGCTTGTTGTCGAAAAACCTTTTAGAAAACCTCTCTATGTAACAATTTCCTTGATAAACCTCTAAAGTCAGCTATTTGCTGACCTCCAAGTTTAGTGTGACAGGGAATTCAATAAAGACAGCCAAGGCTGCTATGTGAGTGATCTGCTCCAGGCTTACTATTATAACCATAATTCAAAGCTTTTTTTATTGTTGTTATGTTGACAACATTTTATGACGGGTGTTGTACAGCACTTATAAAGAAGCCGCATTTACTTCAGGTATGCAAGCTACAGGGGTTTTCTAACAGTAATCAGTGTGCAGATATGAGCTCTTCTCTGGATAAAGGCAGCGTTTGAGGGAAGAGGCAGCGGACAGGGTACTTGCTTACTCCCTAGAGGCTGTTATCAGCTCTTGTGATGTATGATGGACTCCAGCAAAGGCAGCAGACAGAGGAAACTGTGTCTTTATTTTACTCATTTGGAGCACACAGTCAATGCAATACTGACATCTTTTAAGATTAAATCATCTCAAATATTTTCAAGTAGTATATACTTAAATACATTTTCTGATTTTTTATCTTTTTTATGCTTTGGCTCCAGAACTTTACTACACTTCCAGAAGATGAAAATTCAGGAGTTTATATACTTCTTTTCACATACTGTACTAGTGACTGCTTTAGTTTTGAGGCAGTATATAACAGTGTTTTCCATTCCAGATATTTATGTCTTAGTAGTTATAAACTATTAATGCACCGCCATTATTGTGCCATGTATTCAGGCATAATGCTGCCATGGAGAGATCAATCTATCGATGTCGCCACGGCTGTCCCGATGATCTCTGCAGTAGACTTAAATATTTATCATTCACATGACAGGTGTAACCAATAACAGGCCACAGTGGTCACGTGTACATGAATGTTGCGGCCTCTGATTAACTGTACCTGTCACATGAATGATAAACATTCAAGGCTACTGCCATGATCAGTGGGTCAGCCGCAGCAACAGAACAACAGCATCCAGGAGATAAGTATGATTTTTCTCTTCTATATTCCATCATGCCCCAACAGACTATGAGCATTTTCTACTGTCGGCAATGGAAAAAAAACAATATTAAACACATATTTGCATGTGGTCCAACACCACTACAGCCCTTGCATTAAGAAAACATTAAGAAGATGCTTCCTCTCAAAAATAGTGCCAAACCTGACCACAGATTGTATGTGATATTGCAGCTAAGCTACTTTCATGTCAGTAGAGCGAAATATAATACCAGAAACAGCCCATGAACAGGTGGCGATTTTTCTGCTATATAACCACTTTAAATATAAGCAAGATATAAATTTATAATCTCTACTCGGTGAAACCGGGGACAAATTTTTCATGGTTTCTCCATGACAGCATTTTGTCTGAATACATTCGTTATGGCACAATAATGGTGGCACATTAATAGTTTATAACTGGGGAAGCTTAGGCCTGGTTTACATCTGTTCTGGAGGTTCCTTTTGGAGCCTCTATCGCATTAAAGGCATCGGATCCATTGCATGACAGAGACCAACAGGTCAATGGACTCCATTGGGTCATGTTGCATTATTTTTTCCATAATTTTTGACGGAACCCACTTCAGAGACTCTGAAGGGAACTTCTATCGCAGACCTTGTGAACAAAGTCTAACGTAGCTCCTGCATAGTCGGTCTATTATTCAAATATACAATTCTTCTGCATTCTGGGATTAAGTATAAAAGGCATGATTTTTTCCATACATGTCTAGAAATTGTATACAAGTTAGCGACTGAAAAATGTGTAAAAAAATAGAAATAACCACCAAAAATCCTCATATGTGTGGGTCATCTCCTTCCAGGTTTTCATACATAATACAGAATCGTCTTCAGCGAACTTTAAATAATTAAACAGAGTCTATTTGGCAATAGCTACACTTACCCTATCACATACCCTATAAGCTTTCCCCTGATAGAGTACCCGTCCCGAAAAGGACAGCCCCATATATCTTACCCTGGGAGACTCCTACCAAACTCCCTATTTACAACATCATACTAACCTAAATTTTTTCCTTTTTAGGATTTTTGAATTAAAATTAATTTTTCATTGGTCTATTCAACATTTTCTTGTAGCCTGTTTTTTCCCATGCATTTTTCCCAAATATGTTTGAACCAATGCAAGTTGCCATCATCAGTGGGATACAGCAATAGACTCTGTGGACCAGTAGATATAAAAGTTTCAAAAGTAATGTAAAAATAAGTAAATGAAAATAACCAGAATATGGACAGGCAAATGGCTAAAACTGTAATGGTATAGCTCATAGTGGCTTATATAATTGAGGAGGTGACAATGCCCTACCCTTCCCGGTACCCCTAATCGAGTAACATGAATAAAGTCTTTTCTATACCCCTACAGATAGTATAATTTATCCTAGGTATAATGCAATGTGCTTCCTATGAGGAGAGTGAGTTCAACAACCTAATGAACTTTCTGCACATGTGTCCAATGGACGGCTACAGTTAACTGTGTATAGATGATTTCTCATGGTCCCACAGTGTTTACGTTAGCTTTGACACACTTACTATGGAAACCTCAGAACAGTCGTTACATGCCTCGTTTTCAATTCGCACTTGTGAATAGATAGACCTATAGTTTTGGTCCCAATAGCCAGCCTGTCTCCAAACTCTTACAAAATGTACACAAACTTTAGTGGCATTGTATCTACATACTTAGTATCAGAGAACAATGTAACATTATAAAGTCTTAGTTAAAGAGGAACATCATTAATAACATATATAAAATCCCTCATCCTCCATTTTTAAAAATGAAAAAGATAAGGGAAAGTATACATATCACTATATACCACTCAACAGATTTGTGTTATAAACACTGTTGTAGCAAATATGTCACTCCTCATAATTATATAATAATTATATATATTATATATAATAATTATAATATATATATATATATATATATATATTATATATATATCATATATATAATGTTTGTTTTTTATTTTTTATCCTCATGATTAATTAGGTATCAACTGGGCTTAAGTGGGACTTATATCAGTTGTGTTATTACCACGTCATACTGTCTCTGTATCAAAACAAAGATATACCAGAAAATAATAAATCGATGCTGAGACAGATATCACCTTATACCCTGTACGACTTATAAGTGGAAAGAGTAACTCTATCTTGCATTAAAATCCCTAGGGTAGACTGAATCCATCCTAAAGATCCATTGTGATTCTTGTTGAAGAATTGTGCGATCCCAACCACTGCCTTTCTCCTATCCTCTCCTACATGCTCCCCAATGCATCATCTTAATTTCCTTTTTGTCTAACCAATATAGTCTTTTGGACATGGACAGGTTGCTTGGTACACAACTCCAAACAGATTTAAAATTAATTAAGTTTCACCTAGCGTACGTCTCTCCAGTATTGGCACTTACAAAAGATTTCCCTGTCACAATATGGTTGCACATCTTACAAATTTCACATCTTAAACATCCTAAAAGGCTTTCTCTCTAACCATGTACCTTCTGGAATTTCTCGGACAAAGTGTTTCTTAAAGACCCAATCTCTTATACTCTGTCGCTTTCGATATGTTATTGCTGGTCTAACAGGAACTACATCTCATGGAGATTCATGAAAATTAAGAATATCCCAATTTTTAGAAATTATAATCAATCTTCATATTGCAATAATCAGATTTCACTATTATCCTATTATTATTTTGTATGTGATCATCCTGTACATGTTTCTTTGGTGTAAGTAGAGTTTTTCTTTCCCCCTATATCCTAATTGCATGTGTCATTAAGTAATTTGGTGGTATAACCCTTTGTTTCAAACCTTGACTGCAAATGTTTTGCTTGTTCTCTGTAAATTAAGATATCCAAGCAATTCAAGAAAAACTGATCCTTGTGTGTCCCTCACGTTAGAGGTCTTGGGTGGCAGCTTTCCTACTTCAGTATGTTATTTGTTGCTGCCTATTTTCAGTATATCTTTGTCCTTATCGATCCATTTATACTTTTACTAATTAGTACATCAAGATATGGTAAATTGTACCCACTTACTTCTGTAGTAAATTTCAGGCCAATAGGGATCTTTGAAAAGAATCAAAATGGATCTTTAGGATGGGTTCAGTCCACCCTAGGGGTCTTAATGAAAGATTGAGTTACTCTTGCTTCTTGTAAGCCATATATAGGGTGATATTCGTCGCAGCATTGATTTATTATTTTCTCTTCTACTTTTATTTTGATATAGGGAACAATGTGATATGGTAATAAAGCAATTGATCAATCCTACTTAAATCCAATTGATACCTAATTACTCATAAGGATAACAAAATAAAAGCAATAAAATGTATGTATCTAAATGACAAGTGACATTATTTGCTACAACACTGTTTATAATACAATCTGTTGAGTGGTATATGGTGATATACATATGTCCTTTACATTTCTTAAAAAGGAGGGTGAGGGATTTTATATACATTATTAATGATGTGCCTCTTTAAATAAGAGTTTACAAAGGATTATTAACGCCTACTATATAATGTTATATTGTTCTCTGACACTAAATATGTAGATACAATGTCACTAAAGAATGTGTGCGCTTTTTAAGAATTTGAAGACAGGCTGTTTATTGAGATGAAAACTATGGGTCTATGAGCATGTACGAACTGAAAATGAGGTGTGGAATGGCTGCTCTACAGTATCCATGGTAAACGTGTCACATATGACATAAGTGCTGAGTGACTATGGGGAATCATCTGTATGCAGCTGTTGCTGTCCATTGAGCGCATGCACAGAAAGTTCGTTGGGAGACTTAGCTCACTCTCCTCATAGGAAGTGTACAGAAATTGGAATATATAATACTATCTGTAAAGGTATATAAAGAACTTTATTCATGTATACCCAATTAGGAGTGACGGGAATGGTGGGACCTTGTTACCTATTCCATTATATAAGCCACTACGAGCTATACCATTATAGTTTTGGGTGATGTACTCACACCTGGCCATACGCTGGTTATTTTCCTTTACTGTTTTAACATTACTTTTGTATTTACTGGTCCACATAGTCTATTCCTGTATCCCACTGATGATGTTAAAATGCATTTAGGGATGATTTATGAGTTTAAATATTAAACGATTGTAAATAAGGCTTTGGGTAGGGAACTCGCAGGGTAAGATATATGGGGTGATCCTTTTTGGGACGAAAAGCTTATAGCGTATGCGATAGAGCGAGTTTATAGGTGTTGTCAAATAGACTGTATGTTTACTGTATTTAAAGCTCCTTGAAGATGATCCCGTATTACGTGTGAATACCTTGAAGGAGACACCCCACGCTTATGCAGACTATTGATGAGTTAAGTCTATCTTTTCCCCCTTTATCTAGTGGCTATCTTGCATATAATTTTAAGCAAATGATTAAAATTAAATGTTATGGTTTATGGGAGCGTTAGTTTTTTCTGTGAGTAGGTGCATACTCTCTCACATCTTGAAGGTTTTTGGCTGTTATTTCTATACATTACTAGAGCCCTATACCAACTAATTTTAGATTGTCAGGATTTGGGTTTACAGTTTATTGTAGGCCTCCACAAAATCATTATAGTCTACATTAAAGGGGTGCTCCTCAGTTAACTGCGAGCCACCCGTGCATGAGAATAAGGGTGGTGCTTGTAGCCTCATTTATTTCTATGGGAGTTCCAAATATAGCCAACTGTGTGTAATCTGCTATGTTCGGTAGCTCCCATATAAGCGAATGGGGAGAATCGCCGCAAGCACCATACTACTTATTCTCACACATGGTCAGATCACAGCTAACTGAGAGCCAACCTGTGCAGTCGTCTTTACTTCATGGGAATAACCCTTTAATTTTATTATACATGCAGTACATGCTCTCATAATCCAACAGAGTTTTATAAAACTATGAAACACTGCACATCTTTTATGAGGAATTAATGAACAGCGTCTCAATCTATATTAATGACTTGAAAAAAAACTACCTTCAAATTTGTCATACTGTTTTATGTTCTGTGGGCTTTAAGTTGCCATTATCCTTTTGCTATCATATTGCAATGTATTTACGTGACTTGATGTTTCCAGTCTAAGAAGACAGGCATACATTTTGTAATTAACTATGCTTATATGACTTTCTTTATCATCAATCATTGTCTTATTTTAGTGATAGGTTCTTAAAAGAAGAACAGCTCAGTCCTTCACCACCTCCCAAGGGGAAAAAGAAGAAGAAAAAATCAGATCGCAAAAAGAGAAAAAGGTTGGTTTGAATTTGTACATTTATATCGGTCACATTGTCTATGTATAATGTCTTAGTCCCAAACTACAAACCCTACTACATTTACACTGAATGGCCACTTTATTAAAGGCACCCATACAGCAGTGTGTTGGCACCTTTTTGGCCCTCAAAACTAGTTGTGACATACATTTAACTAGGTGTTTAAATTGTTCTGCAGGAATATTAGCCTTCAGTGGGTTGCAAAAGTATTTATACCCCTTGAACTGTTCCTGATTTTTAAACGTTATAGACAAAATCTTCAATATTTTATTGATATTTTATGTAATAGAGCAACACAAAGCAACAATTATTTACGAAGTGTAAAGAAAATGATTTTCTACATTTCTGCAAATTAAAAAAATGAAAAGTGTGGTGTGCATATGTATTCAGCCCGCTGAGTCAATACTTTGTAGAACCACCTTTAGCTGCAATGAAAACTGCAAGTCTTTTGGGGTATGTCCCTACCAGCTTTACATATCTAGAGGCTGAATTTTTGCCCATTCTTCTATGCAAAATAGCTCTAGTTCAGTCAGATTGGTTGGGGAGTGTTTGTGAACAGCAATTTTCAGTTAATGCCACAGATTCTCAAAGGGATTAAGGTGTGGACTTTGACTGGGCCATTTTAACACATAAAGTATTTTGATTTAAATCTTTTCATTGTAGCTTTAGCTGTGTGTTTTGGGTTGTTGTGCTGCTTGAAGTTGAACCTTCATCCCAGTCTCAAGTCTTTTGCAGCCTTTAAGAGGTTTTTCTCCAGGATCGCCCTGTATTTAGCTTTAGTCATCTTCCCATCAACTTTGACCAACTTCCCAATCCCTGCTGAAGCCAAGCCTCCCCCCCAGCATGATGCTGCCCCCAACATGCTTCACGACAAGGATGGTGTGTTAAAGGGGTTGTCTAACTACATTGATTCATCTTACCTCAGTCCTGTCTTGTTGGTTTCATTTTGAATTCAGGGATGTGTTTACTGTCTTCTACTAGGCTGCAGTAGAAGCCAGGTCTGTAGCTATAGCAACCAGTGCTGACAGCCTATCATGAGAGATCAAACAGGTCTGTAGCTATTGCGACCTGAGGAGCTGATGAAGCCCATACAAGACGGGATATCTCAGAATAGGTAGGAAACTGTTAATGAACATATATTGCAAAGTGACTTGTTTTTGCAAGATCTTTAACATAAAAAGCAATCCTTGTAGTGAGACAACCTCTTTAAGGATGATGTGCAGTGTTGGCTTTCCTCTGTGACAAGGGACTATAGTAAGACCTGTTGTCCAGTAGATTGTGCCAGAACACAGAAGGTGAGGGCCTGTGGCTGGCAAAAGAGAATACCAGAGAGATGGGAGGAAAGGGGTCAGAGAGACAGGAAGAGGAGGTGTTTCTGGCCAGGCAGAAAAGAGAACAAGACGAGAGAGCTTTACAGTCAAAACAAGTTAAGGGGTTGCCGAGTGCCCCTGTGCAGAGAACTAGGGGAAGACAACCTGTGTGTGAGGTCTCAGGAAAGGCATTATGGAGAGGGAGTCTCCCATCCCGCAGGCATGCCGATGAAGAGAGAGCACCCTCACCACCGTGGAACTTAACCTGCATTACGGACTTCTGAGTTATCCAAATTCTTGTATGTACACATTGTATTGGCAGCTTGTTATCTAATTGTAAAAACTACAGTAAAGTTAATGTCAGTGAACTTGTATTTGTTGCCCACCTCCACACATGGCGTTTGGCATTTAGGTCTCATCTGACGAGAGCCTCTTTTTCCACATTTTGCTGTGTCCCCTATATAGCTTTTTGCAAACTTCAAATGAGACTTATGCAGTGTCGGACTGGGGGGTCTGGGGCCCACAGGGGAGTTGATCTTGGGGGGCCCACCCTACTGTACATGAAAATATTACCGGCCTCTCGGACATAAACGCGCCCATTTTACCACATAATACAGTGTGCAAAACAGAACTGTATGGTGTAGTACAATAGCAAGAGAGTCACACATTTGTACGTCTAACATATCATAGACACAGGGCTAAGTAGCTCCATCCATATCCCCCTCCAACCACATACAATATCCCCCTCCACCCGCATACAATATCCCCCTCCACCCACATACAATATCCCCCACCACCCACATACAATATCCCCCTCCACCCACATACAATATCCCCCTCCACCCACATACAATATCCCCCTCCACCCACATACAATATCCCCCTCCACCCACATACAATATCCCCCTCCACCCACATACAATATCCCCTCCACCCACATACAATATCCCCTCCACCCACATACAATATCCCCTCCACCCGCATACACTATCCCCTCCACCCACATACACTATCCCCCTCCACCCACATACAATATCCCCCTCCACCCACATACAATATCCCCCTCCACCCACATACAATATCCCCCTCCACCCACATACAATATCTCCCTCCACCCACATACAATATCCCCCTCCACCCACATACAATATCTCCCTCCACCCACATACAATATCCCCCTCCACCCACATACAATATCCCCCTCCACCCACATACAATATCCTCCTCCACCCACATACAATATCCCCTCACCCACATACAATATCCCCTCCACCCACATACAATATCCCCCTCCACCCACATACAATATCCTCCACCCACATACAATATCTCCCTCCACCCACATACAATATCCCCCTCCACGTTTCCCTTGGTCACGCCCCTCACCACCTTCTAAAATAAACACCAGCAAGAAAGTAAAAGTCTAACGCCTATCACAGGGTCAATCAGGGACACATGTACGCTGGCATTATACCGGCGCCGATATAACCTACAACACCACCATATAGAGGTCAGACACCAGCTCAGGTATAACCTACAACACCACCATATGGAGACCACATAGAGGTCAGACACCAGCTCAGGTATAACCTACAACACCGCCATATAGAGACCACATAGAGGTCAGACACCAGCTCAGGTATAACCTACAACACCGCCATATAGAGACCACATAGAGGTCAGAAACCAGCTCAGGTATAACCTACAACACTGCCATATAGAGACCACATAGAGGTCAGACACCAGCTCAGGTATAACCTACAACACTGCCATATAGAGACCACATAGAGGTCAGACACCAGCTCAGGTATAACCTACAACACCACCATATAGAGACCACATAGTGATCAGACACCAGTTCAGGTATAACCTACACCACCACCATATAGAGACCACATAGATGTCAGACACCAGCTCAGGTCACATTACATTTCTTACAGCACTGATCCAATATAGAAGTAAAATCAGGGACTCACCGGAGATATCATATCTGATGAGTCGTTCTCTTCTCTTGAGTCATTCTTATTCCCTTTTCTTCTGCATCAGTTCCGCACCATCATGATGACTTGTCCCGGCCACAGCTCATCCCTGCAGAAATTATATACAAATATCTTAGAATCCCCAATTTTCCAGCATCTCTTTACCTATTCCCACCTCTGTACAAACTTCCCAGGGGTGGGAGAGCGGGTACAAGCCATAACTTAGAGGCCTAGTATCCTAAGGGGTTGGAGGGTGGGAAGAGGACTAACCCTCTGTAGAGAATGCTACAACTCTGGGCTGCAGCCCTCTCACTTATATTACCAGGTAGGTAGACAAGACCCTAGGTAGGTAGGCAAATAGGCAAGGCCCCAGTCTGTAGGTAGGTGGTTTCTCCCAGTTAGGTAAGCTGTATGTAGTTAGGGTCCCCTTTATATAGGCTGCAAGCAGTTAGGGACCCCCTTTAGGTAGTATACAGGCAGTTAGGGCTTCCCATGAAGTAGTATACAGGCAGTTAAGGCCTCTTAGGTAGTTCGCAGGCAGTTAGGGGTCTCCTTTAGGTAGTATACAGGTAGTTAGGGGCCTCCTTTAGCTAGTGTGCAGGAAGTCAGGGCCCCCCCTTTAGCTACTGTGTAGGTAGTCAGGGCCCCTTTAGTATTTAGGTAGCCAGGGCCCCCTTTGTAGTCAGGGCCCCCCTGTAGGTAGTCAAAGCGTCCCTTTAGGTAGCCAGGGCCCTAGTGTAATCAGGGCCCCCCGGTGGGTAGGCAGGGCCCCCCTTGTAGTCAGGGCCCCCTTTAGGTAGCCAGGGCCCCCCTTTGTAGTCAGGGCCCCCCTTTGTAGTCAGGGCCCCCTTTGTAGTCAGGGCCCCCTTGTAGCCAGGGACCCCTGTAGGTAGCCAGGGACCCCTTGTAGTCAGGGCCCCCACTTTGTAGCCAGGTACCCCCTTTGTAGCCAGGGACCCCCTTTGTAGCCATGACCCCTTGTAGTGAGGGCCCCTTTTGTAGTCAATGCCCCCCTTGCAGCCAGTGACCCCTTTGTAGCCAGGGACCCCCCTTGTAGTCAGGCCCCCCTTGTAGCCAGTGATGCCCCCCTTGTAGCCAGGGATCCCCTTTATAGCCAGGGATCCCCTTTCTAGCCAGGGCCCCCCTTGTAGCTAGGGACCCCATTTAGTCAGGGCCCCCCTTGTAGCCAGGGACCCCCTTTAGTCAGGGCCCCCTTGTAGCCAGGGACCCCCGTTAGTCAGGGCCCCCTTGTAGCCAGGGACCACCTCTAATCAGGGCCCCCCTTGTAGCCAGGGACCCCCTTTAGTCTGGGCCCCCTTGTAGCCAGGGACCCCTTGTAGCCAGGGACCCCCTTGTAGCCAGGGCCCCCCCTTGTAGCCAGGGCCCCCCCTTGTAGCCAGGGCCCCCCTTAAGTCAGGGCCCCCCTTGTAGCCAGGGACCCCTTTAGTCAGGCCCCCCCCCTTGTTGCCAGGGACCCCCTTTAGCCAGGGACCCCTTTTAGCCAGGGACCCCCTTTAGCCAGGGACCCCCTTTAGCCAGGGACCCCTTGTAGCCATGGACCACCTTTATTCAGGGCCCCCTTGTACCCAGGGCCCCCCTTTAGTCAGGGCCCCCTTGTAGCCAGGGACCCCTTGTAGCCAGGGACCACCTTTAGTCAGGGCCCCCCTTGTAGCCAGGGCCCCCCCTTGTAGCCAGGGCCCCCCCTTGTAGCCAGGGACCACCTTTAGTCAGGGCCCCACCTTGTAGCCAGGGACCCCCTTGTAGCCAGGGCCCCCCTTTGTAGCCAGGGCCCCCCTTTGTAGCCAGGGCCCCCCTTTGTAGCCAGGGCCCCCCTTTAGTCAGGGCCCCCCTTGTAGCCAGGGCCCCCCTTTAGTCAGGGCCCCCCTTGTAGCCAGGGACCACCTTTAGTCAGGGCCCCCCCTTGTAGCCAGGGACCCCCCTTGTAGCCAGGGACCACCTTTAGTCAGGGCCCCCCTTGTAGCCAGGGCCCCCCTTTAGCCAGGGCCCCCGTGTAGCCAGGGACCCCTTGTAGCCAGGGCCCCCCTTTAGCCAGGGACCCCTTGTAGCCAGGGACCCCCTGTAGCCAGGGCCCCCCTTGTAGCCAGGGCCCACCCCCCTTGTAGCCAGGGCCCCCCTTGTAGCCAGGGCCCCTCCCCCCTTGTAGCCAGGGCCCCCCCTTGTTGCGAGGGCTCCCCCTTGTAGCCAGGGCACCCCCTTGTAGCCAGGGCCCCCCCTTGTAGCCAGGGATCCCCTTTATAGCCAGGGCCCCCCTTAGCCAGGGACCCCTTGTAGCCAGGGCCCCCCCTTGTAGCCAGGACCCCCCTGTAGTTAAAAAAACAGAACAAAAAACAACAACCAGCCACTTACCTGGCTCATGCTCCGGCCGCCGGCTACGTACTGCCGCCCTGCATAGGCGGTGCGGTGAAGTGACGTCACTGCGCGCCTACGTCACTAGTATGGGCCGGCGCCCGGCAGGCTGAAGGCCTGTCGCCGTCAGCCTGCCGGGGAGATCAGCGGAGCGCAGCGCTAGTGGCGCTGTGCACCGCTGACACCGCGCAGCCCCGGGAGCCGGGAACATTAATCCCCAACACCCGGGCCGATCTCTGGGCGCTCGGGACGCGGGTCCCGGGTGTCCAGTGACCGGATGCGCGGCCGGGCCCCGGGGAGCGACGGCACTGCCTCCGGGGCCCACAGCGGCTCGGGGGGGCCCACCGGGGGATTCCCCGGTCCCCCGGCGGCCCAGTCCGAGCCTGGACTTATGGCTTGCACAAAGGGTTTTCTTCTTTCCACTCTTCCATAAAGGCCAGATTTGTGGAGTTTATGACTATTAGTTGTCCTGTGACAGATTTTCCCACCTGATCTCTACCAGAGTGACCCTGAGCCTCTTTGCTGCTTCTTTAATTAGTGCTCTTTGTGTCTGGGCTGTCAGTTTAGGTGGACGAACATGTCTTGGTAGGTTAGCAGTTGTGCATTAATACTTTTATTTATGAATGATGGATTGAACAGTGCTCCGGGAGATTGTCAGAACTTGGGCTATTTTTTAAAACCTCATCTTGAAATACTCTTTGCCACAACTTGATTTTATAATGCTGTTTGTTCTCTAATGTTCTCTATCAAAGTTCTAAGCCTCTTACAAAACAGCTGTAGCTATACTAAGAATAAAGTACATACAGATGTCCTCTATTTACTAATTACATGGCTTCTAAAGGCAATTGGTCACACTGGATTTTATATAGGGGTATCAGAGTACAGGGCTGAATACATATGCCAGCCACACTTTTCAGTTTTTTAATTTGGAAAAATATGGAAAAGCATTCATTATTTTCTTTACACTGCACAAATACTTGCTACTTTGTATTGCTCTATCCTATAAAATATCAATAAAATAAATTCAAGTTTGTGACTGTAATGTTTATAAATGAGGATAGTTTAAGGTGTATAAATACTTTTGCGACCACTATATGTGCACCAGATAGCTTATCACAGTTTCTGCAAATGAGATGGAAGTAATGACATGCTCTTATCAACCTGTTCTCCTTTATCACAACAATACACTGAAGGATTAAGATCTGGACATGGGAACATTAGGGAAGCAACAAAAGCTCTCTTTCATATTCTGAAATCTATCCATGACAAAATGACCCTTGTGACATAGGGCACTGTCCTATTCAAAGTGTCCTTCTGCCATACAGTAAGCAGCTGTCATGAAAGCATTGGTTAGTCACAATGCTTAGATACACCCTATTGTCCAAATGTCCAATCAAAGGTATCAGAGGACCCAAGATGTTTAAGAAAACATTCCGCACACCAGTCTAAACGTTGAACACCTGACTGGCAGGGTTCATTGATTCATGCTGCTTGTGTCAAATAATGACCCTCCTATTAGCATAGTGCAACAGAAATTTGGATTCATCTGGCAGGGCAATATTTTTTGACTGCTCAGTTATCTAACCTTTGTGCTATTTTGCCAACTATAATCTTGTATTTCTCTTTCCCTTCTGCAACAATGGCATTTACATTTGCTTGACCATTCATCCTCATTTGGTGCAGGGTCCCCATTCTCTGTAAACCTTTGGAAGAATTGAAAGAAAAGCAGCTATATTGGCTAGCCTAGCAGTGATGACCCTGCCTTATGTAAACTTCTCCAGATTTTAACATTTTGATTTGGATTCATGCTGAAAATGATCGGAAAAAAACTTGATCACTTGATTTTATGCAGCAATGGTAATGTGTCTAATTTCCAAACCGAGAAGGACAGGGTTTTTTTTTTTTTTATAAGATGGCCATTTAGAGTATACTTGTATATGCATAGTCCCCTACACATAATGGGGCAAATTTATCAATACTGTCTAATACTTAGGCAGTGTAGAGTTAGACTAGAAAGTTCTGAAATATGCCACATTTATCATAGTGTTGATAAATTTGGTGCATGTTAGAACGGTCTAGTCTGAGTTTACAACTTCTATTCGTTGCCTTACTTTATGCCACTAATTGCGGCAAAATTTTGGCGCATTTTGTTGGTGCATAATTTTCCCTACTAAACCACACACTTTTGTTGAGGCCACTCCCCTATTTTGGGAAAGACACAGAAGAGTCTAGAAACTGTCTAAAATACCACTCAGCAGATAAGAGTCCAATTCAGCTGTAGACTTGCACAGGAGGATTCGGATGTTAGAATAAAGCCAAACAAGTATGGATCATCCAAGTTTCAGTTCGAACTGGAGGAGAGCAATAAGAAGATCCTGAAGTTACTCTGTGTTGAATGGCTGTTAGTTGTAATCATTCCATCCAGTGGTGAGAATCCTCTGAGCTGTTTCGGTCGAGCCCTCATTTCTTGCTCCCAACATTGTCAAATCATATATGAGGACTGGAGTTTTTGCCTGGAATGTTGCAAAGTTTCAGGCCCTGTGGCCTTCTATGAAGCTGCAGGCAAGGAGCGCTACACAGAAAAGCATTATGCTATGTTTAATTGTATAGTTTATACATTGGGAATTTTTCTGAAAACATGTTGCTTGTATCTGTATTGATTAGTGTTGAGCGATTTTTATCGACAAAGTTGAAATCGGCAAGGTTTTTAAGGTGATCGAATTTCCAGATCTGCGATAATTAAGGTTAAAATCTGTGCTTTCTTACTATTAATGATCCGCGCCTTTTTCGGCGCTTCCTGGTAATTTTGTCGGCCAGCAAGTCCAGATTACAGAAATAGAGCAGATGAGTTTGTGTGCGGGACGTCATGACTGGGATGTGTATGGTTGCGATAGTGAAAAATACACATGACTCGTTTTAATAGAACAGCGTTTCTGTTCAGCCTCAGTGTCTCTCAGCGTCTCATAGGGATAGGACCTGCGCTCTGCCTGGGCCAAACAGCTCAGCGAAAATTAGTCTATTTCTGCACAAAGTAACCTCTACTATTAGCTGTGAATCACTTCCAATTTAGCTTACGATTTAGAGATTGAAGATTTTATGTGTTAGCTAGAGAATTTTAAGCTGCATCTACCGCTGTAAATTCACGGCGGTGGGAGCGGGGGGGGACGCGGCGCGAACACAGACATGCTTAATCTTATAAAGAAACACTGGATAAAGTTCACAAGAATTAGTGTAGACATTGTAGTGGATATCTTTATTATTAACAGTTTGCTATGAAATATTTCCTGGATATTGGCAGCCTGAACTTATCTTGGATACCACATCATTTTAGTTAACTTGCAGAGTCTCTTTGTTAGCCTGAAAACTAACTTTTATTTTAGTTTATACATTTCAGTAGGTGTTCATTTTCTATTTTACCCAATACTCCTGTGACTGTTTGATATATCCACACTTGCAGTTTAAAATTTACATCAGCAATCTTGTAGTCAGCACAGGTTGTTTGTGCCAAAAAATAACGTGTATCGTACGAAAACATCACAGTTACGTGTTTTTTTACTTTTGCGCACCCAGCAGTGTTCATTGACGCAGCATATACGTAATCTGTAAAACAGATTTTATATTCACCATAGGTGAATTGAAAGGGTGCAAAAAATACGTTTATTTATACAAAAACATAAAACAGGTTATGTTTTTTGACTTTTGCGCACCCAGCTTGTCATTGAGCAGCATGACGTAAATCTTAAACAGCATCTATAATCACACAGGTGAATTGTAAGGTGCAAATATTACCGGTTTATTATATCTAAACATAACAGTTACATTGTTTTGTGACTTTTGCACACCCAGCATTGTCAGTGACGCAGCATTACGTAAATTTAAAACAGCACTTCTATATTCCACCATGGTGAATTGAAAGAGTGCAAAAAATACCGTTTATTATTACCAAAACATAACAGATAGTGTTTTTTGGACTCTTTGCCCAGTCCAGATTTGTTGATAGACACCTTGCTGTTAAATTTGAATCCAAGCAATTTTGTTTTGATTAGAGGGAATTTGAGAATAGCTGTGATTTGCCGTCTTTTAAATAAGAGACTTTCTCAAAAAATCTATTACATACATTCTCAAATTTTTAAATTTTGAACATGGAGCGTAATGCTGGTGGTTAGCGAGCAATGAGGGGGGTAGCAGTTGGAGGTAGAAGGTACGAGAGAAGGTGTCCTTCCAGTGCTGGCGACAACACGCATGCAAGCGGATCGTCAGTTACAGGACCGTCAGGGCTGTCATGCTGGGTCAGGGACCTGTGAATCCTAAAGTAACGATCATCGTAGCCAATCTGTCCTTCAGTGGTTTTTGCAACCCTGCATTAGCAGTCTTACCTCTCGTCCTCGCAGTCACGGCCACAAAATGTCGTCATCAGCATCATCAGCATCCGTCAACATGAAGCAGCCAAAGGTCAACTCGTGTACCCACCACTGTGGATAATCCATAGTAAGAAGACCTCTTTGATGAAAAAATGCAGTTGGGGTCAGAAGGCATGTTAAAAGATCATAGAGGCTGATTTAGTTGCTCTGACGCCAGTTACTGATGCCATCAGAGGAGGTGAAGGAAGCGGTCAATCGGCAAATATCCCGGCCGCGGTCGGCATCGCCTTGCAGTGGCCCCTTGCTTGTAGCCCGCAGCTTCTGGATGAGAAAGTCAGGACGCACAAGTCAACCTGTGTTGTTGATGATGAGGATGACGGACATGCGGATCCATCATGTCTTTTCGCTAGAATGTGCTGCGAGCGCTTCATCAGTGACGAGGATGGTAGAAGATGGGTGGTGTGTCAATACGGGTCCCGCCACAAAAAGGGAGAGGGGCGGTCACAGAGTCCGATGATTGATTCCGCAGCCACGGGTCAGCGCAACCCGCTCCGCTTATCGCCGTCAAAAAGGTCCAGACCTCTCAAGCCTGGCCTTCTTTGGAGCAAAGCCTCTGATTCACAAGCGATGTCATATGCCTTATGCCGTAAATCGCATAGTAGAGGCAGAACCTTAAGTGGTTAACCACCACCAACATGTTAGTCAAATGCAGCGAAAGCATGGTTGAAATGGAGGGAACACTTGGCAAAAAGGGCCAGACCGAAGAGGGCTCCATTCCTCTGTCACACCTCTGTCTCCGCCTCCTCCTCTCCGCACCACCAAGCGTTCCTCAGCTGCCCATGTCTCTCAGAGTCATGATCAGGATCAGCCTCCGCTTCAGCCTCCACGTCGCCCGAGTACCACAGCACCACAGTGGGGACCCATCTACCCCTTCTCCTTCCGCCAGTTTGTGACCTGCTCGCCGTACACGGCCAGGCTAAGCGCCAGCCTTCTGTATTCCAGGTTTGGGAGCTGAAGAAACCACTTTCAACCAAACCATCCAAAGCCAAAAGCCTGATGTCGGCATTGCCAGGTTTTGGCCTTGGAAATGTTGCCTTTCCGTCTGGTGGACCACAGATGGGTTCCTCCACATCGAAGGCCTCGCCTGCCCCCAATTACAGATGACGAGCAGCATTTCTTTGCCAGAAGCCGTCCCTCGCCCTGGACAGCCAAGTGTCATCTAAAATTTCATGCGCGTTGGTGCTCTGTGTCCGGAAAAAGTCCATTCACCACAGACAAATGGACTAGTAAGCACGGCAAGCGCTATATCTGCCGTGACAGACTCACTGGGTGAGCTGGGTGGATGTCTCTGGGGGTGACGGGGTCTCAGGTCTGCGCACGCTTTCAAAACCGCGGGGATGGTGGGGGGTTTTTTCCCCCCAAGGGCCCTTTGGTGGCATCATGCCCGAGACACCGGGCCCTGTTGAAATTTAAATCGCCTTGGAGACCGTCCACACACATCAGGACTGTGGCGGTTTAAAGCAACAGACCGAGGCGGCTGGGTGCAAGAACCTTGTGCCAGGAAAAGGTGGTGTGCGTAAGGGCGAAATCTGCGGCCGCCCAAAGATCGGTGGGGGCTGGAGCCCCATCCCTTGCCGGCAATTCATAACCTTGTGTCCAAAAATTTCTAAAGAGCTACCCGGGTCTGGATCCCTCTGAAAAAGGCTCGAGGTCTGAGTTGCCTTCCCCCCGTTCGTTCCCTCTTGTCCCCCCTGGCTCGTTGCAGCGTCAGCGGGGGCCTCCCCGTCAACCGTCTCATTGTTGGTGGCAACACGCTGGTTTCCACCCTCCACATGCTCCAGCGATTGTGGAGCAGCGCAATGGCTTCGCAGTCGAAGTGACAATCCCTTCAAGCACGGTACGACTCGAGGTGTTGAACCCCGAGAGGGGAGGCAGGTGAAAGAGCTCTGCACCATCTTGCCAGTTTTGAAGAAGCCACCAAAATGGTCAGTGCGGAAAAATGCCCTTGTCAGCATGAGCATTGTGGTGATCTTAGTTTGGAACGATTTGGCATCTGAAACAACGGGGTCCCGCCAGCGAGGGAGGAGGAACGGACCAGATGCGGAAGGGAAAACCCTTTTTCTCCCCTAAAATCCACAAGGGCCCGACAGTTTCAAAATTTCATCGGGTTTCATTAGGCAGGGGTTGGGGGTCCAAGCTAGTGAAAAAGGTGGGGATCACTCTCGGGTCACATCTTCAGGAAAAGTCAGGGCTGTGTAAAAAGTGTGCCGGAGGCACGGAGGAAGAGGAGGGGGAAAGGAGGAGGGGGAGGGAAGGAGGGATTGGGAATTCCTGACACCTTGTTACTGACTCCCTCCCTTTGGAAAGAGGTTGGGCGAATTTGAGGCGGAGGGGGGAAGATGAGGAAATCAGTTTGCTAGTGCCCCTCGCCCAAGGGGGTTGGGGAAAATCAAGGCTCCATCTTCCATGAGTGTTGGATGCTCCTTTTCCTCCAACATGATCCTCGCTTTAAAGGGCCATCAAAATGAACAACAGTTACTGGGTGGCCACCCTCCTGGCCCCCCGGGGTACAAAACAAAATCACACTTTCCTTCACCCCCCCCAAATAGAGAGTAAAATGCAGGAAATGGAGACCTGCTGTTGTCAACTGGAGACATCTGTTGCATTGCTTCACTTTCCCCCAAGTCCGGTGGAAAACATCAGCGACGTGGGCAGCTTTAGAGGCAAGTGGGTACGGCAGAGAGGCAAGGGGGCAGAACCCTAATGGGTGACCTCTGGCAATCTTTGTTTCCCCCACCTCCCCAAACGCAGAATGCAGGGCACACACCCAAACACACGAGATCAGCTTAAGATCATGGTCCCCGCTATTGCGTTCAACACCGATTTTTTTTTGCATGTGTTCCGACCCAATAGATTTCTGGTATCCAAAATGACGAAGGGGCCCGAGTGGCTCGTCACGCCATAGAGGTGTTGTTGCCCAGAGCCAGGTCTTATCTGAGCGGACCTTTCAGCACAGCTGGAGGAGTCATTACAGACAAACCCCCGGCTTTCCCAAGATAATGTGGATCTTTTGACTTTCAAAAGTGAATAGCATGGATCTCTGTGTGTTGTGGCCCCAATTCCCGAGGTCAGATTAGTTGGGGTCATTCCTTTCCTTTTCAAACGAAATGGCCCTCTTAAAAATTTTTTTTTAAAATGATCATTTTTACTGCAATTTTTTTTCTTTTTTTCCCAAAGTTCTTTTTTGCGGGTTTTTGCGTGAGGAGACTGTAAAAACAGCAAGGTTTCATCACAACCCTTTTCCCATTTACTCACTTTTTCATAAAAAGTTTTCGCATTGCATAGATTTGGGTCATTTTGCTGTGAGTACAGTTTAAAATTTTGGGGTTTTTGGAACAAAAATGTGGCTCTAAGTGGCATTTTCCCCAAAATTTTTTAAATGTGCGAGAAGTATTTTTATAATTTTTTGGGGGTATGTACGTGAGTACAGCATAATCATGGGCTTTGGAAAAGAAATGTGGCTTCTAAATGCTTTCTCCCCCAAATTTTTAACAGTGGCTGGAATATGCTTTGAAAAGCAAAAAATAAGGTCCTATTAAAAAAAAATGTTTTTTAACGACATTTGTTCTTCACAATTGCCAAAGTGGTCAAGGGGGAGCTTTGAATTTTTGGGGGGATTTTGCTTTGGAATCGCAATCTCAGGGCCTATTCAAAAAGTTGTTTTTAAAAAACATTTGTTCTTCCAATTGTCAAAAAGGGGCATGGGTCATGCTTTGAATTTTGGGGGCATTTGCTGTGACATGCAGCTTACTTTGAGGTCCCCATTCTAAAAAATGTTTTTTCTAACGAATTTGTTCTTCCATTGTCCAAAGTGGCTCAAGGGTCATGTTTGAATTTTTGGGGGCATTCTGCTGTGAATGCAGCATACTAGGGGCCTATTCTAAAAAATTTTGTTTTAAAAGACATTTGTTCTTCACAATTGTCATGAGTGGCTCAAGGGGGGATGGTGCTGTCAGAAACAGGAATAGGTAGGCATGTTAATGGACACATATTGCAAAATGTTTTTATTTGCAAGATCTTTAAATAGCTATCAATTTCCCGTATTGAGACAAAACCCCTTTTAATCAATGAAAAAAAAGAAACAAAGACATGGGGGTTCCATCCCATTTTAAAAAATGGTTTTTTTAGAAATTTAAAGTACTAAAAAAAAATTTTCTGAACCAAAAAAAGCTGTTAAAAAAATTCCTCTGAATTTTTACAAGGGAGGTAAGGGAAAAAAATTTCCCAAAGTAGGTTATTCAGAGGACATGGGTAAGAGCACGGGCAGAGAACAAAGACAGAACCTTTTCCCAAAAGTTGAGTAAAATGGAAAAAAAAATCCCGATAAAAGGGCCCGGGTGGAACAGGAGCTTTAACCACCAGTATTTCCAAGTGAGCTCAAATTTGGGCCAACTCATACGGGGGACAAGCGTACCAGGTATTGACGTGTACTGAGGAAGGCTGGGTTCTCCCTTCCCCTTCCGCACTCTGTTCAGACGACAGTTTTGTTGCGCGTCATCAGGGGGATTTTTAACCTGCGTTTAATAGTGAGGACGCCCCGCCTGGGTCTACCCCCACCCACTGAATCCCGGCCTGGGTCTGCTTGGGCCCCGGGGGAAAAGGGATAGTCAAAGTCCCTGAAAATAAATGGTGGTTGAAAGACTCTTTTTCCGGGGACTTTTTAATGTGGGGGGCATGCAGGGTTTTGGGGTCATGGTGGCCAGGACAGGGATATTCAAAGTCCAGTTTAAGTAAGAGATGGTTCAAATCTACGCCCTTTTGGCACTTTTTAATTTTGGGGGGTGCAGGTTTAAAGGGGCAGGCGTGGTACAAGACAGGGGTAGTAATTTCTGTGCTTTTTTTTTTTGTGACTTTTTATAACTAAAGGGGTGCCTAAAATGTAGACGTATCCATTTGATGTTGTGGATGTTAATTTCGCTTCTCCAGCCTTGTTTGGGGGAATAATGAAGGTGTTTTTGCTCTCCCATAGACTTTAATGGTATCGCTCATAATCGACGCTCACTACAAAAACCTTATCGTAGCACCCACTATCGTAACGATCGATTCCCATAGCCAACGCAATGCTCAAAACTAGTATTTTTTCCCTTGCTTGCATTGTGACTGCATTAAAAAAGGGGCTTTGCCCCCAAAGTCAAAGAGAAAATTCATCACACTCAAGACCCCAAACCATAGCAGAAAACAGATTTCTAAGGAAAAAAACACAACAGATTGGAAAATCAGTTGTTGAAAATAAATTTAGTTGGAAAAAAAAATGAGTTTCGGAAAGGGGTTTAGATTTTGTTTTTCTTTATCTTTATCTCCCGGTCACGATCTTACAGTCCACCCGGTGAAAAAAAAAAAGAAGAAAAAGCTAAAGAAGCAAAGAGAAACGGGACGGTAACCAATGTCAGTTGTAGTATAAGCAAGAAAAAAATTTTAAAGAGGTATGCCCCTTGATTTTTCTTTAAAATATGTAGGCACAGCTAAAAACAGATTATTTCCAAATATATTGCTATTCTAATTTTGCTTCCTTTTAAGAACAGCTTGTTAGTGAAGATCTTATCTCCTGCTTGTTTACTAAAAATTTCCCAGGTTACCAACCCCTTTTGCCTTTGCAGCCCTGCATCCCCTCCCTGCTGTGTATTTCAGCACATAGGAGCGTGTTTACTTTTTACGATATATTTTAACCCTTTAGAGCTCTATGTCTTTTGCCCTGCTGTTAAAACCCTCCTCACCCAAAGGGCCCTTAAAAAGGGTTTTGTCAGGAAAAGCAGAGCTGATATGTTAATATTTGTTGAACCACCCACAGAATGAAAAAAGGGGTGGGAGCCCCAACGCTGGCTTTGTGAAACAGCCGATAAGAAAACCAATTTTTAAATACCACAGACAAACCTTTAATTTTTATGCTTTTCACAAGTAACATAAATTTGCCTTATATGATTTTTATCTTTTTGCTCACTGCCCGTTTTATTTCAATTATGTTTTTATGTTTTGGGGCGAAGATAACCATTTTTATGCCCCTTTGATTTATTGGACTAAAAATTGGAAGTTCTTCACAGGCGATTATTGCCCGCTGTTTTTACTGGTATAATATGAAAATTTACCCCGCAGTGGGCGGGGGTTTT